>JADRCD010234534.1:3653-29302 GCA_019843815.1 Montemys delectorum
GAGACAGAGAGACAGAGAGACAGAGAGACAGAGAGAGACAGAGAGACAGAGAGACAGAGAGAGAGAGAGAGAGAGAGAGAGAGAGAGAGCATATGGCTGAAGAAAATTACTCATGTCCCAAGGAACAAAAAATGAAGAAGTGTTGAGGCACCATAATGCCTTTTTTAAAAAAAAATCAGTTTGTATTTATCATATAAGGAAATTGACTTCTCCATGTATTTTATTGTGTGTATATCAATAGACTTTGATCCTTTTTTTGTTTTTTGTTTTGTGGGGTGGGGAGTTTGATTTATTGGTTGGTTGGTTGGTTGGTTGGTTGCTTTTTTAGGGGAGGGGGTTGTTTGTTTGTTTGTTTGTTTGCTTGAGACAGGGTTTCCCTGTGTAGCCCTGCCTAGCCTTGAACTCACTTTGTAGACCAGGCCTGCCTCTGTCTCCAAAGGCTCTACCACTTATAACTAGCCTTTTCCACATGGGCCTCAGAGGTACAGAGAACATGCAAGCTATGGTATTCAGAGGAGAAAAGTAATCTTCTTTGTTAGCCCTCAGAGCTTTGCTGAAGGTGGGGATGCATTGTTGAGCTCTAATGACTACAGATCTGCTAGCGAGAGTCAGCAAGCAACAAAATTAGGAACACAGAAAGCCAATTAGGAAATTAGTTCAGGACATGAGCAGAACTACAGAACACATCCTTTTAAACACAATGTTAAGATTTACTTATGTTGTGTGTATAGGCATTATGTCTGTGTGCATGACTGATCACCATGTATGTGCAGAACCTGCAGAGGCCAGAAGAGTGTTGTAGGATCCCCTAGGACTAGAGTTACAGATGGTTGTGAGTGGCCATGTGCTGGAAATTGAACCTGGGTCCACTAAAAGAGCAGCCATTGCTCTAAACTGCATAGATCAGAACTTTAACAAGTTTTTCTTGCATTTCTAAAAACTATTTTTTAAGGCTAGGCATGGTGACACATGTTTTTAAACCCAGCATAGCAGAGATATAAGCGGGTGGATCTCTGTGAGCTTCAGGTCAGCCAGATCTACATAGTGAGTTCTGGGAGAGCCAAGAATACAAAGAGAAATCCTGTCTCAAAAGGAAACAAACGACAAAAAAATACCTATTTTTTAAATAATTGTTATAGAAAATATTGGGTTTTCTAAACAGCATTTTTAAAGAAAAAAAATATATTTTGTATATTCCCCCTATCCCCCAAACCTTCTCTCTCTTACATTCTTCCACCACCTGTATCTTTGATCTATCTTCATAGCCCATAGATCCTGTTGCTCTGTTTCCCATTTTAATGTCCCCTCCCATTTCTCCATCTTATGGCCTCCTATTTCATAACTCACAACCACACTCAGAGCCACGTTTACACACACATATAAAAATCATAAGCTAGGGTCTAGATATCAGAGAGAACATGATTTACTTCTTTCCGAAATCTGGATCATTTCACTTACTATAACACCCCAAGGAGTCTATACCATACCACAGAGATGTTTGTGCATTCGTGTTCACTGCTGCTCTATTCACAATAGCCAGGAAATGAAACCACCCTAGACATCCATCAACAAATGAATGAATGAAGAAAATACACAGTAGGAAACACACAATGGAAAAATGAGACAAGGTCTCACCATGGAAGCCAGACTTTCCTTACACTCAAGAGAGAGCTGTCTGCTTCTGCCTCGTGAGTGTTGGGTTTAAATGTGTGCATCTCCATGCCCAGATAAAAATGGAATTTTACCCAACCATGAAGTAAAAAGAGGAAAGAAAAGAAAAGAAAAGAAAAGAGAGGAAAAGAAAGAAAGTATCTTTTTAGGAAAATGATAGAACTAGAGATCATTATGTTAAGTCAAATGTACCACACTTAAAACAGTATGCCAGGTCTGCTTTTGCAAATGGCCTGACTAGAATCCTTGTTTTTCCCTTTAGCATTCTCTTTTGTAGTCAATAGTTCAAGTTCCTAGTTACCATGACTCATTTCCTTATCTGTTAACTAGGAACTCATAGCAGCCCCTACTGCCTGGCATTTCTCAAGGATCTGGGAGTTAAGCTATTCAGAAGGTGTACTGCAGCATCGTGGTAGGGTAAACCCTCCTTACACATCATACACAGTCACCATTGATTCTTTCTCTAATGGTGTGTTATACAACCATTGTGTATTACTACTGCTCAAGATCTGAGCTCAGGGATGGGTAGGAAAAAAAAAAGTCCTAGGTAGAGTGCCTCGGCTGGAGCTTGCAAGCCATGGTGGCAGAGGCAGAGGCCGCCCAGTTTTAAGAAAGCTCACAAGGAATCTAGCTAGAGATAGCTTCAAGAAGAGGTTAGAACCAGGAATAATAAAGCATAGCAAAACAGCAGGGAGGCCATGGCTTGCTTACTCAAGGGTCAGAATGCAAGGGCCAGAGTTTTGATGGATAGGATAAAAATCACCCTATTTTCACTGCTAATCTCTGATTGTAGGGTTTCCTGCCATTGGAGGTTGGAAGTGGGGAGATTAGCAGAGTGTAATCACCAGGGCAGAATTATAACCCTAGCACAAGAGGAATCACAGGTGTTTTAAATACAAGACTATGTCATCAACTACAGACATAAAGTTGAAGTCTCCTCATCCATTTGACATGAAGATGTTATCAGATGGCAGCCAGCATTTGTTTCCTTCTTTCTTGTGCATCATTACATCACACATTACTTGTCTGGCAGCTATTTGTGTCTGAAACTGCCTTCCTGGATGGATTTCGAGTATTTCTTGAAGTGTTGTGCTGAGGAGAGAGTGCCACTCGTAAAGTGCCTACTGCTCAAGTATGAGAACCTGGGTTCAGATCGTGAGAAGCTAAGCACAGAGCTGAGCATGATGGTTTGAGCCTATGCCTGGGGCATGGAAGGAGGCACAGAAACAAGTGAATCCTTGAAGCTCGTTGGCCAGCTAACTAGTTCAATTGATGAGATAAAATTCAGGTTCAGTAAGAGACTCTGCCTCAAAAAATAAAGTGGATGGGTCTATAAGATGGCACAGTGGCTAATATCAGTTGTAACCAACCCTAACGACCTGAGTTCTATCTCTGGGTCCCACATGGTGGGAGAACAGACAGACTCTGTCAAGTAGCCCTCTGACCACATGACCATATGCTCTGTGGCTCATGAATACCCACGCATAAACACAAATAAATAAATGCAATAAAATAATAAATAAACATGATGGAGTAATCGAGGAAAGGCACCCAATATTGACCTCTGGCTTCCTCATGCTTACACAGATGCGCATACACCTACAATAAAAAGTTCACACGTGGAACACAGCCAACACAGACACACACACCAAAGCATACATCACATACATCCAACACAGGATACACACAAATCCAGCATATTCTAATGATGTTCTCTCTCTCTCTCCCTCTTCAGAGAAAAAACAAACCAGCATAAAACAAAGCAAAGAGAAAAACAGAGGGAAGCTGGGCATGGAGGCGTATGCTTTAATCCCAGCAGTAAGGAAGCAGAGGCAGGTGGATCTCTGAGTTTGAGGCTAGCCTGGCCTACAGAGCAAGTTACAGGATAGCCAGGGCTACACAGAAGAAATCATGTTCCAAAAAACTAACAACAACAACAACAAAAAAAAAAAAAAAAAAAAAACAAAGAGCACGAGAAAAATACATAGAAATTGGGAATCCCTGGGAGTTCTGGGGGTTGAAGGAGGTCTGGCTGGTTGATATTGTTGTTCTAAGCCATCAACAAAGGAGTACACATGGCTCCAGCTGCATATGTAGCAGAGGATGCACCAATGGAAGGAGAGGTCCTTGGTCCTATGAAGGCTCGATAGATGCCCAGTGTAGGGGAATCAAGGGAGGGGAGGTGGGAGTGGGTAGGTGGTTGGAGGAACACCCTCATAGAAGCAGGGGGGGAGGATGTGATAGGGTGTTTCTGGGAGGGATGGAAACTAGGAAAGGGGATAACATTTGAAATGTAAATAAAGAAAGTGTCCAATAAAAAAAAGAAAATTGAGAATCATAATAGATAAACAAAATACAAGTAAGGTTTGTTAAAAAAAAAAAAAAAAAAAGCCCAAACAAAGCATTATGACACAAAACATCTCCAAAAACGTCATTAAGTTTATTTTGTATTGGCCATCCGCTGCTGAATATAGAACCTCCCTTAAGTGTGATTTGTACACCCATTGAGACCCCACTGGAGAAAACTCATTTTTCTTTTTTCAGTAGTTGTCACCTGGAAACAGCTTGTTGGTTAGGAGTGGGGGCTTGTGTCCACTTTCCCTCTTAGCACTGGGACCCCATCTAGCTTGTACCTGTGTAGGCCCTGTGTTTGCTTCCACAGTCTATGAGTTCATATGTGTGTCAATTCTATTCTGCCCAGAAGACACGTTTTCTTGATGTCATCTATCCCCACTGGCTTTTATAATCTTTCTGCCCCCTCTTCCCCCTGAGCTCTCAGGGGAGGATTTTGATGGAAGATGTCCCATTTAGGACTGAGTGTTCCAAGATCTCTCACTTTCTGTTCATTGTCCAGTTGTGGGTCTTTGTATTTGTTCCCAACTCCTGCAGGAAGCAGTTTCTCTGATGATGGCTGAGGCAGACACTGGGTCTAGGACATAGAGGGATATTGTTATATTTATATTTATATGATTTGTATTTATATTAAAAAAAAACAGCCGGGCAGTGGTGGTGCACACCTTTAATCCCAGCACATGGGAGGCAGAGGCAGGTGGATTTCTGAGTTCGAGGCCAGCCTGGTCTACAGAGTGAGTTCCAGGACAGCCAGGGATACACAGAACAACCTTGTCTCAAAACAAACAAACAAACAAACAAACAAAAACAAAAAAATTAGCTCTTAAAGATAATACAATAACCTGAAGAAGCCTTATGTACCAGCACCTGCATTGACATCACTGGCCCTAGCCAAACACATATACCTTCCCATTCCCCCTTTCTTAATTTTGCTAAAGAGAAAAACCTTAAGCACTACATTTTCCAAAAATATTTCTGTAGATGCCATTGAAAAATAAGAAAACACGCTTGTCTCCCTCTTCAAAAACATTACCTCCATGGCAATAAATATTTGGGAGACCCAGGCTGTCTTTCTTGGAGAGATGACAATGCCCAGACCACAGGTAGAGCAGGAGTCTCCAAAAGGAAGGCTCAAGCATTGTCCAGACTCCTGGTTTGTCATGTCTGACATGCAAAGTATTTAGGAACAGGAGTGGGTCTGATGATGGAGGAGCCACATGGGCCTGGGTAGGTGTGACTTTAACTGTAGGTGCTTCATACGGATGCTGAGAAAGAGAGGAAGTGTAGGAGTTCTTTGGTCCAGTGTCATTAATATTTCCCAAGATCTTCCTTGGCACCTGGGGAGGGTAGATGTGGCTGACAGGTTCCAAGCTGCATGCTAAGTTATTGATGCCTAATCAATCACAATTCATTGCTTCTTTCTTTGACAGGGGATGCTTTTTGAGAAACTGGGACTCTGTTATGCACCCCAGTTTGCCAGTTTTCTGCATGATCTGAAACCACTCAAGAAAGATCCTGATGTTTCGGTCAAAGATCTTCGATTTGGGACAATCCCTGTGAAACTCTACAAGCCCAAGAAACCCTCCTCTATCCCAAGACCAGGAATCATTTTCTTCCATGGTGGTGGAACCATCTTAGGGAGCTTAAGTAAGACAGAACCTTTCTTCTGGCCTCTTTGAGTCCCCTATCACCCTGATAAATGGGCTTGAAAAAATGGTCATTCTGTGGGGGCTAGAGAGATGTCTCAGTAGTTAAGAGCACTTGCTGTTCTTCCAGAGGACCCATGTTTGGTTCCTAGCACCTATGTTGGGCATTGTACAACTACCTGTAACTCTAGCTCCAAAGAATCTAATGTCTTCCTCTGGTCTTTGTAGATATTTTCATACATTTGTGTATAATACATATACATAAGTAAAAGTAAAATAAATATTTTTTTAAAAAATCCTCCTAGTAGAGAGTTGACTGTTAAGACCAAGTAAACCCAGGACAATTAGCAGGCACAGAACATTTGGTGGTATATTATAGAATGGTCTAACCTCTCCCAAAGCTGATATGAGAGTACCACTCACACACCAAGCCACTGTACTGTATTCGTTTTGGGGTATTTTTGATAAGTGGTGGAATGCATCAGGACATGGAGCTTGGAGACTATTGTTCTGGCAATTCACAGAAGCAAACCAGTAAGAAGTTGGTAGGATATTTACTCTACAGCCAGAAGCTATGACATGACCTGCTCAGCTCACTCAGGTGTTCTGCTTACAAGAAGAGGATAGCCAAAAATACTGGAGAAAGGTGACTGTTCTAGTAAATCTGACATTTGATTTTGTTTTGCAGGAACCCACCACAGCATATGCTTGCGTTTGTCCAAGGACTGTGACTCTGTTGTTGCTTCAGTTGGGTAAGAAAGGGTATGATGGGAACATACAGGCAGACAACCCTGATTCATAATGACAGGATCTGAAGTTTGAACCTGAAGCTCACAGAACTGGAAAGGAAAATTGGGGAGGACTGGGCTGTGAGAACCCAATAAGAAGAAGCAAGGAACAGAGAAGAGAGGGAAAGTGGACTAGATCTCCTTATTTGGTGCATTTGTGGATAAAGACATCATTTAATCCTGTCATTTAGAGGCTGATGGGAATGATCATGGCACTTTGATTTTGTATGGAAGAGTTCATTAGGTCTAATAGTCCTGCCTTTGGCAGACAAGTAACATTTCCTCTGCCTAAAGTCAGCAGTGCCCTACATGACAACTGAAACACCTAAACAATATTACATGCATTCCCAAGTACAATGGCAATTCCTCCCTTCTGAGCCTAAGTGGCAGGTGTGAGGGCTTTCTGTATACTGTGTGTTTGGGATCTTGCCTATCTCTTTCTACTGAGACTTCAAAGGGGTATTTGAGATATGAGATGTTAGACAAGGGTACTTTGGGTTTGGCTGAGCATTGAGCATAATCGATGTCCCTTGATTCCTCTTTAGATACAGAAAATCTCCCATGTACAAGTACCCAGTGATGAAAGATGACTGTGTAGTAGCCACTACCCACTTTCTGGAATCATTGGATGTGTATGGAGTGGATCCAGCTCGAGTGGTGATCTGCGGTGACAGTGTAGGAGGAACGGCAGCCACTGTGATTAGTCAAATGTTGGTGCACCGAACAGATCTCCCCAAGATCCAGGCTCAGATTTTGATCTATCCCACACTGCAATTGTTAGATTTCTGGAGCCCTTCTTATCAACAGAATGGCAACATCCCACTGCTCTCTTGGGATCTGGCCTTCTACTGCTTCTGTTGCCATTTAGATGTGAACTCTTCCTGGAAAACTGTCATAAAGAATGGTACGCATTTGCCTCCAGAAGTCTGGGAGAAACTCAGGAAGTGGTTGGGTGCTGAGAACATCCCAGAGAGGTTTAAGAAGCGGGGCTACCAATCTGTACCCCGGGGGCCTGTGAATAACGATGCTTACCAAGAGATAAAGAACGCACTGAGCTATACCTGCTCACCCCTCATCGCAGAAGACAGTATAGTATCGCAGCTCCCAGAGACCTGCATTGTGAGCTGTGAGTACGACCTTCTCCGGGACCATTCTCTCTTATATAAGAAGAGGCTGGAAGATCTGGGGGTGCCTGTGACGTGGCATCATATGGAGGATGGCTTCCATGGAGTGCTTAATACCCTTGACTATGGATTATTGAGATTCCCATGCTCCTCAAGAATTATGGACCTGGTTATCCAGTTCATCAGAAAGTTCTGACCCTTATCCCTTCCTGGGGGTGCTCCACTAGCCTAGTCTGGGTTATAAAATAATACAATGTGTGTTCTTTATGATGACTAAAGAGGAGGCAGGGCAAGAAGGATGAAGTGAGACTCTTTGTCTTTGGTCACTGTCGGGGAAAATAAGAGGTGACCATCTTCAGCATCCATTTGAGAAAATGAACCTGTGCGTGAAGCTTGTCCATAATCCCCTTGGCTAGAATTCAGGCTGTCTGAGATGATTGAGACTGTATGGTAGATGCATCTGGTTGAGTTGATCTTGGAGGAAATGTGTGTTGTGTTACAGTCTTATTGAGCTTTGCCAATGTGACTTAGAATGTAGAGCTTTGATGCCAAGTCTGGTGGATGGTGAGTCGTGGTGATAGTCTCTGGGTGCCCAGCTTTCTTGAGTTAAAAGTTATTAAACAGTGGAGACAGATTCTCCATGGTACATGTCTCCTAGCTTGAGACAAGTGAAGACAGCCAAAGTTGCCTGCCTAAGAGAACTTGGGCATTTGGGGTTTCAGAATGAATTCCCAACAAATAACCCTAAAGCAACAACATAAATATTAAAAGACCAGAGTCAACTGGAAGCTAAGTTCAAATGAAACTCAGATTGCATTCATAATGGGAATTCTAAAGAGAGCCAAGGGAACACATGCATTATTGTGAAGTATTTGTTCTAAGACCAAGAATCAATGCATTTTTCCCCAAGTAGATATAAAATGGTTTGGCATATGTAGGGGAAAATTTTAGGTATAAATCAGGTATGGTCTTATGTAGGGGCTCAGAAAGGACTACTGACCTACCCTCTCTTCACATACCCTCTGTCCTTCTCTGCTCCATGCTGATGTAGTTATTCTTTATATGGTGGCCCTGAACAATTCGCTGCGAAGGTCTACAAGAGCTATGCTAACTTGTATGGGTATATGCATTTTCCTCAGAAGTCTCAGCAAAAATTTCACAGCAATTCACTGTTTCTATTGGTTTTCTGAGCTGTGTATGGTGGTTACAAACAAAAGAGTAGAAATTTCTGGCTATTCGGTCCAAGGTCTATGCTACCCCTGGAGTAGAGTATGAGACAGCTTCCCCTGGTGTTTGGACTGAGTCAGGTTTGGAGATAGAAGAGTAGTTAATACTTCCCTCATCAAAGGAAAGGCTAGATGGATATTGGGTGAACATCAATATTCACCCAACTATGGAAGTGAAATAGAGGCCCAAATTAATCAAGTTTCATGGAAGTGGCAAGAAGATGCTGGAGCCATCATGACCAACTACCCCTTGGGAGTAAAAATTCCTTTGAAAGAGATGATTATGTGGTCCTCCTGTCTTTAGGAGGATTCCCCTCTTGCTGACCAGCAGCTTTCAAAGGCCAGCATCCAAATCCAGTCACATAAAAACCTGGACATGCCTTAACTTGTTCTCAAATGATTGTGTTGAAGTATTGTCAGAGAGGAGTTCTCATGGGTGGCTTCTTGAGCCATTCATAGTTATCCAGAAGATGGTTTTAGTAGAAAAACAAGAACTAGCCACTGAAAACATATATTATAAGAAGCAATGGAACCCCAAGAGTATGGTCCTCTCTGATACAGGTCTCTGAGTTGAATTGAGTAGGTCTTCAGCCTGGAGTGGGTTTTGTGTAATGTTACTGCAGCCACTGGAGGGTGAAGGGGTATGGACTGATCTTCCACATAGATGGGTGCTTGTCTCTTTGCCTGGGAAGTGGTAAAACTGATACACTACTGAAAGACTGTCCCTAGTGAAAATGACTGGGGACATCTCAAGGCTGATGGTGCATTTTCACAGCTTCTCCCTTCTGTAGATCAAGAGAGAAACAAAGGACTTTTACCTTAGTAGATGGCTGGGGTCCCCAGGAGCAAACCTGTATACCTTTCTGTTAACCCATTCATTTCTATTATCCTTGCAACATATTCATAACAGCCAACTCCACATGTGCAGAACATTGAACCTCCTTGTTGTACCTGAGTTCTACAGAGTGAGTATTCTTATTTTTTCTTTCTTCTTCTTTTTTTAATTTTAATTTGAGACAGGGTCTCACTACATAGCCCAGGCTGTCCTTACATCCATGGTCATCCTCTTCCTTTATGCTTGGATTCAAAGTGGATATTATTTTGGAGAGACAGACTCATACGCTGTAGCCTAGACAGGCCTAAAACTCACTATGTAGTCTAACCTGATCTTGAGAATGATCATAGTGATCCTTCTGCCTTAGCATTCCAATTGCAGGTGACAGATGTGGGCTGTTGAATACAATATTCTCAAACCTACCTTTAAGAGGAGGGAACTGAGGCTCTGAGAAATAATTAGCACTAATCTCTAATTCTTCCAACTCTGACTCGAAGCCAGCTGGTTGATTCAATGCCCAAGGCTATATGGCCTCCCACATTGTACATTGTGGCCTGACAAGAAAACTTTTGGTTGTAATCTATGGCCTCTTAGCCCAGAAATATTCTTTTCTTTCCTATTATTCAAATAAAGGAAGACACCAAGCCTGTCATCTTACTTGAGTCATTTTCCCATATGCAGATGTCAGCTTCTATGTGACCTGAATCAGGAAGAAAACATCAATTATGTTTTGTCTGTGGGTTCTCTGCTTTCTTGGTTATAGGGTTTTTCAAGAGTGAACGGGTTTGGCCAGCATAGAAATCCCCTTGAATGCACTACTAAGGTGGCCAACTGACAGTGCTAGGAGACGTGGGGAAGAAACAACTCATGTACTTTTAAGCCCAGATGATTTGAGATGGGAGTGTTTTCTCAGTAAATGATTCCCAGTACTTATTTAGAAACCCCTATCTTTTAGCTCTTGGCCAGAACAATGTGATAAAGGACAGAGAGCTGCATCCCAAGATGTGATACCCGCCCCCCACCCCGAGACAGGGTCTTATGTATCGTAGTCTGGCCTTGAACTTGTTATATAGCAGCCAAAGATAGTCTTGAACTTCTGATCCTCCTAGCTTGAGCAGAGATTACAGGTGTGTGTGCTACCATATCCGAGTTATACGGTGGTGGCAACCAAACCCAGAGCCTCATGCATGCTAGACTAGCACTTGACCTGCTGAAACCACATTCTGAGCCCACCACATTGCTTTATTTGGCCAGCAAACAATTGAGAGAGGAAAGCTTGGGCTATATTGGAACTACTCACATTTGTCCGTGCTGCTCTCTATCTCACTTTGCCTTCAGAGTCTAGGGCAAATAAGACTCCCTGGCCTTTCTTTCCTTGCCCCTTGACCTCTGCTCCAGGTGACTGCTCTCTTACTCATCTTCTCCCTAGGCTAGCAAAGATAGGTCAGGCTGTGCTAATGACTCTACAGTACCATCCCCGGGGCTATGACTGCAATCTCTTTCACACATTGCATGGTCTTCTTACGTCAAAAAGAAGTTCCAACCCCCTTCCAATTCACCCCAATATGGTAAGAGACATGCTCTAGCTAAGATATCTTTTGTCTTTTGGCAGAAGGTAATACTTACTGATCTCTGCAAACTTCTGATGAGAGGGGCATGTATGACTTCTGCTCACAGCAGGCACATGGCCAAGCCTAACCACAAATGGGACAGAGGTGCAACTCCTCCTCAGGGAACCATTTTAGAACTTGGTATATCTGAAATCAGAAAATGACAATTTGTTTTTTTACTTTAAATAAAAATGTACCTCGTATCTGAAGGTGTGGCTCAGTCATAGGAGGCATGTCCAATATGCATGAGACCGTAGGTTCAGTACCCAGACTAAACACCTTCCAATTACATTAGTGACATACAAGCACATCCTCCCTTTAAGTAAAAGTTTCAAATATTAGAAATAGGGCTAATTCTTATTTTAAAAAGTAAGATTTACTGATTTTTATTTTATATGTGTGAATGTTTGCCTGCACAATGTATGCGCACCACATGTGCAGTGTCTGGGGGAGGGCTCAGGAGACAATATCACATTCCTTGGAATTAGATGTCACTGTCAGTTACAGGCAGTTGTGAACTGCTCAGCATTAGTGTTGGGAACAAGTTCTATGTCCTTGGCCAGAGCAAGCAGTGCTCTTAACTGCTGAGACAGACATGTCTTGTACTTCAGCATTTCTTTATTAACCTCTCTTCATATCTATCCTTCTAACTATGTATAACTATTGTTCCTGCTTTATTTTACTTTTTATTTTATTTTATTTTATTTTATTTTATTATTTTATTTTGAGACAGTTGTCTCACTATGTAGTTCTGGATTTCCTGGAACTCACAGAAATCTGCCCCTCTCTGCCTCCTGAGTTGTGGGATTAAAGTTGTGGATAATTGTGCCTGGTTCCTGTTTTGATTTTATTTATTTATTTATTTACTTACTTACTTATTTATTTATTTATTTTTGGTTTTGTTGGGTTTTTTGAGACAGGGCTTCTCTGTGTAGATATCCTGAAACTCTATAGATCAGACTGGTCTTGAACTCAGAGATCTGTCTTTGTCTGCCTCACAAATGTTGGAATTAAAGGTGTGTACAACCACCACCACCTGACTGCTTTGATTTTTTTTTTTAACTGCGATGTTGAAATCCCTTAAAACCATACTTCTCTATATTTACATGTGTACCTATAGAAATATAGCTATATTACTTTGAGAGAGGATTTTGGCAAATATTATTTGCCAAATATATTATTCTGTACATGTTGTCCATCTTGCACTATTTCAGTTAATTTATATGAGAAATCTAATCTAGTAAAGAAATTTTACTTAATTTTCTTTTATTTTATTAGTTTTTAAATTATGTATGTATGTCTATGTGTACGTATGTATGTAAGTATCTTTGTGTGCATAAAAGTGCAGGTGTCAAAGGAGGCCAGCTATTGGGTTCCCCTGGAACTAGAGTTACAGACTGCCTAACATGGGTGCAAGGAACCAAACTCAGGTCTTCCGGAATGGCAGAAAGTGCTCTTAACCACTGAGCCACCTCCCCATCCCTGACCCCCTTTGTCTTTCTCATTCAGTCTAGATCCCCATCTATGGAATGTTGTTACTTGTTCTCAACTGTGCTGAACCAGCAATCCCCCTGCACTGACATGGCCAGGTAGTTGTTTACACAGTTACTCTAAATCTCATAAAGATCAGTTGTCAGGTCTGGTTAGGTTGCTCAGTGGGTAAAGGCTACCGCTGCCAAGCCTGCCAAGCCTGCCAAGCCTGCCAAGTTGAGATTGTCGCAGCTCCCCAACTCACATAAACAATAGTTAGTGTTTCATCTCTGATACCCTCACTTTCATCTTACAGAGCAAAGGATGCCTGGAGTCAGTGAGCCAGCTTCTCCCTGCGTAAACTGCCAAGGCTTGCTCTGTCTTCTGCACAGAACTACCAGCCCCAATGCCACAATTGGTTGTCTTGTTTGGAAAATTGCTGAACCTGGGGTTAGTTGCTTAGTATTTCTATCTCTAGAGAAATCCTCAAAGAAAGCCGGAGGAGTACTGCTTCTCTGGCCGAGCACTAGCCTGGCACAAGCAAGCCCTGGGTTCAATCTCCAGCGCAGAAAACAAAACCTCACAAAAGACAAGGCAGCCTCAAGGGCTGGTCTCTATTATAACGTAACAACATTCTGCTTAGGTCATCACTACAGAACCATCTCTGTAGAGATGCATTCTTATTCTTTTTAGTCATTTGTATGTGAAGGGAAGGCTTACGTGCCTGTGAGTACACGTGCCATCGGAGGCCAGAGGCTTCAGATTCTCTGGAGTTTCAGATGGTGCTTGGACTCAAGTCCCCTGCAAGAAAACTACATGCTCTTAACCACTAAGTCATCTCTCCATCCCCAGAAGAACCATGTTTATTATAATGTGCGACACATTCTGGTACTGTGGAAGTGTTTGGGTTGCTAGAGTATTTGTCCATTATGTACAAAATCCTGTAGCCAAATAAAACTGGGTATAGTGGTACACACCTGTAATCCCAACACTCAGAAGGTAGAGGCAGGAGATTCCAGGGCTCAAGATAAGCCTTGGACTTATAATGAGCTGAAGCCATGCAAGAGGGAAAGAGAAGATGGTGGCAGTAAATGCAGATTTTGGTCTCTCTTACTGTTTTTGCAAGGCAGATGGCCATTTGCTTGCCCTCTTAATCTCTCAGTTTTCCTGCTTGGCAACATAGGGCCTCATCTCTAATATACCTGGATGTTCATACAAAGAATGCTTACTTCCTTAGTTGGAGCTGTCATGAGATCCATGCTTCCATCAGACATATTGAGAGAGGTACTATCTATTAGATTCATAGTAAAGCCCCGGGTGGGGTTAATGGCTTCTTTTCTTGGTCCTGTGGAGTAGAATGAGAAGTTAATGCAGTTCTCAACCCTTAGCTCTTTGTGTTCAGAGAATGTTCTATTCTCTGAATTGCCTCTGTGCTAGCAGAGGTAGGCTCTTTGCTAGGAGCTTTGCATGGCACACAGCAATTCCTCTTTGACAGTCTTGGGCACATGCTGTTCCGATTACACAATGGCTGGATTGAATGAAAGTGGCTCCTAACTCTGCATACGCACAGATGGCTGAAAAATTATCTCTGGAGGAAGACAGAATCATTCTGTCCTTAAATCACTTTCAGCACAGTGGGAGGAGAGAAATGACTCCTGAACATTGTCCTCTGATCCTGTTATGCTACTGTGGCATAAATGAACTTACCTTGTTCTCTCTTGCATAAAACCAGTATCTTTTTTTTTGTTTGTTCCTTTATGTGTGATTCTGGTTTTAAGAATGTTTGTAGGGCTAGTGAGATGACTCAGTGGGTAAGAGCACTGACTACTCTTCCGAAGGTCTTGAGTTCAAATCCCAGCAACCACATGGTGGCTCATAACCACCCATAATGAAATCTGATACCCTCTTCTGTGTACTCATTTATAAAAATAAATAAATCTTTTTTTTTTAAAGAATGTTTGTAAAGTGTACGAGAAAGATGGCTTAGAGGGTTCAGGATTTTCCATGCAAATCTGATAACCATAGTTTGATCTCTGGAAGTCACATAAAAGTGGAAGGAGAAATTGATTCCACAAAGGTGTCCTCTGGTCTACACACACACACACACACACACACACACACACACACACACACACTTTACAAACATTCTTAAAACCAGTATCTTTTTTTTAAAGATTTATTTATTATTATATTAAGTAAACTGTAGCTGTCTTCAGGCACACCAGAAGAGGGCGTCAGATCTCATTATGGGTGCTTGTGAGCCACCATGTGGTTGCTGGGAATTGAACTCAGGACCTTTGGAATAGCAGTCAGTGCTCTTACCCACTGAGCCATCTCTCCAGCCCCCAGTATCTTTTTTTGTTTGTTTCTTTATGTGTGGTTCTGGGAATTGACAACCAGCCTTAAAACCATTAAGCACATGCTCTATCAGACAGCTGAGTTTAAGAGTGAGTAGACAGGTGCTAACTGGATGGAGAATAATAAGATGAGAAGCATGACACTGGAGTCTTTGGAGTGTGGAATGGGTTTCGAGGAAGAGAGGGCGTGCGGAGCACTGGTGAGTGCTGACAGTTTTCTCATTTAACCTATCTGGTGAGGGTTTTGTTTTATTACAGCTTACTGATCAATACACTTATTTATGGATTTTTATTATTTTAAATTGTGGTGTGTGTGTGTGTGTATGTGTGTGTATGTGTGGTTTGTGTGTGTGTTTCTCTGTGTAATTAAGTGCACATTGGTGCAGTGTCTATAGAGTCCAGAAGAGGGCATCATATTCCCTGAAGCTGGTGGCATAGATGGCTGTGAGCCACTCAGTATGAGTCCTGGGAACTGACCCTGAGTCCTCTGCTAGAGCAATAAGTACTTTTAATCTCTGAGCCATCTCTTCGGCGCTGATACATCCACTTAAACAAAACTTTAAATATTCTTTTACGGCTTCCTTTCTGACTCTTTCCGGACGCTCAAGATGTCGAAGCGAGGACGTGGTGGGTCCTCCAGAGTGAAATTCCGGATTTCTCTGGGTCTTCCAGAAGGAGCTGTGATCAACTGTGCTGACAACACAGGAGCCAAAAACTTATATATCATCCCTGTGAAGGGAATCAAGGGACATCTGAACAGACTTCCTGTTGCTGGTGCGGGGGACGTGGTGATGGCCACAGTTAAGAAAGGCAAACCAGAACTAAGAAAAAAGGTACATCCAGCAGTGGTAATTCGACAACGAAAGTCATATGGAAGAAAAGATGGGGTGTTTCTTTATTTTGAAGATAACGCAGGGGCCATAGTAAACAATAAAGACAAGGTGAAAGGTTCTGCTATCACAGGTCCATTGTCAAAGGAGTGTGCCGACTGGTGGCCCAGGATTGCATCCAATGCAGGAAGCATTGCAAGATTCTCCAAAGTATTTGTAAAAATATACTCACTAAAAAGTCTTCCTCTGGGGGGGGGAGATTCTTTTACATTTTACTTCTGTTTGTGAATGTTTTAACTCCATGTGTGTATTTGTACCATGGAAGTCAGAAGAGGGCGTTGGACCCGTGGAACTAGACTTCCAGACATTGTGGGCTGTCAGGTAGGTACTTGGAACTGAACTAGGGTGCAGTTCCTATCAGGACATTCATTTTTAGTGAAGAGTTCCAGGACTATGTTGTAGTCTATAAGATTTTACCTGTGGAATTTTTCAGAATTCATGAATCTATGAGTTTTGATTAGAAATATATCCCATTTTCCTAAATACAACTGTGCCATCACTGTGCTACTTCATATAAAATTTTCTTATAAGGCTGGATAGAGAGCTCAGTGGTTAAAATTACTGGTTGTTCTTCCAAAGGATCCCAGGTTCAGTTCCCAGCATCTACATACTGCCTCACAGATCTTTGTAACTCCCATTCCAGGGAATCTGATGTTCTCTTCTGGTCTCTATAGGCAATAATCATGGATGTGGTACACAGACATACATGTAAGCAAACACCCACACACATAAAGTAAAATAAAATTTAATTTTAAACAGTTTCCTAGCAGGGCAGTGGTGGTGCATGCCTTTAATCCCAGCATTTGGGAGGCAGAGGTAGGCAGATTTCTGAGTTTGAGGCCAGCCTGGTCTACAGAGTGAGTTCCAGGATAGCCAGGGCTACACAGAAAAACTCTGTCTCAGAAAACAAAAAACAAACAAAACCGTTTCCTTTATTTATTAGTTCCTCTTTTGGGTTAACCCTGTTCCCTTTCTCTGTCTCCCTTTTTCTCTTTGCTCTTTCCTCTTTCTCTCCTATACAGCCTCTTTCTTCCTTCCTTCACTAAGGTTTAAGCTAAGGGCCTTTTCACACGTTAAGCAAGGGCTCTGCCACTGAGTTACATAACATCCCCTAGGCCAGGCTTTTGTAAGAGGTGTAGAACATTACATCTTATAAACATACTCCACTATACCGAACCAGCCATCTGTAGATAGCTATCTTAATGACTTCTGATCCTTTGGCCTAGAGAATAATCAAGATATTGGGTTCTGTCCCATTGGACTGAGCCAAAGTGTACTCACTAATGCATTGCAACTTCATCTTAGCACCTGTTTGGGGCTTCTATTGCTGTAAAGAGACACTACGACCACGGCAACCCCTTTTGTTTCCATTAATTTATTTATTCACTTTATATCCAGATTGTAGTATCTCTTTCCTCCCAATCCCCTGACACACACACACACACACACACACACACACACACACACACAGCTTCTCCCTACATTTCCTGTTCCCTCCTCTGAGAAGGGGGAGGCATCCCTAGGCACCAATCCACACTATGCATGTCACTGCAGGACTAGGCACATCCTCTCCCACTGAGGCCTGTCAAGGCAGCCCAGCTAGGGAAACAGGATCTACAGGCAGATAACAGAGTCAGGAAAATCCCCAGCTCCAGTTTTGAGGGGACCTATGTGAAGATCAAGCTGCACATTTGCTACATATGTGCGGAAGGGCCAAGGCTAGGGGTATGCTCTTTGGTTGGTGGTTCAGTCTTTGGGGCCCCCCAAGGGTCAAGGCTAGTTGATTCTCTTGGGACTTTTTCTGATGTCCCTATCTCCTTCAGGTTCCTTAATCCTTCCTCCAACTCATCCACAGGATGTCCCAAGTTCTGACCAATGTTTGACTGTGGGTCTCTGCATCTGCTTCAGTCAGTTGTTGGGTGGAGCCTCTCAGAGGATAGTTATGCTAGACTCCTGTCAGCAAGCATAACAGAGCATATCATGGAAACTCTCAAAAATAACAGCATTTAATTGGGGCTGGTTTACAGTTCTGAAGTTTAGTCCAATATCAATATGTCGGAAAGCATGGTGACATGCTGATAGACATGTTGCTGGAGAGGAAGCTAAGAATTCTACATCTTGATCTGCAGGCAGCAGAAGGAGACTGTGAGGCAGTGGCCCAGCTTGAGCATCTGAAACCTCAAAGCCAGCCCCAAGTAAGACACTTCCTCCAACAAGGCCACACCCACTCCAACAAGGTCACATCTCCTAACAGTGTCATTCCCTATGGGCCTATGAGAGCCATTTTTATTCAAACCATCATGACACCTAAAAGAGAGAATGTGAAGATGTTATGGAATGAATGAATGAATGAATGAACCATATTGTGGTTAGATATAAGCATGATACAGGATTCTGCATGGAAACCTCTTAAGCAGAGTTACAGGAAGGCAGTGGATGGAAGCCAATGATTTAAGATCAAGATGGAATAGATGAAATTCTGAGGTGTTCCACCAGGTAGCCCTGTGATTTGGGGCAGCCAAACCTCTCTATGGGCCTCTCTACAAAGCAGAAACCATTACAGTATCAGCCTTCAAGGGATGCTGTGAGTGAATGCCTGTAAGTATACTAACATAGGTTCGCATATCAACACCAAGTAGTATTACCATTTCACTCCACTTCAAGAAAGTGTCCAACTCATTTCAGTTGCAGAGAAAGAGGAACACTCCTTCATTGCTGGTGGGACTGCAAACTGATACAACTTACTCTGGAAATCAATCTTGTGGTTCCTCAGAAAATTGGAAATACTTCTACCTGAAGATGCAGCTATACCACTCCTGGATAAATACCCAAAGATGCTCCACCATGTGACAAGGACACATGCTCCACTATTCTCATAGCAGCTTTATTTGTAATATGCAGAAGCTGGAAACAACCCAGATGACCCTCAACTAAAGAAAGGATACAGAAAATGTGGTCCTTTTACACAATGAAATACTATTCGGCTATTAAAAATGAGGACATTATGAATTTGTCAGGCTAATGGATGGAACTGGAAAATATCATCCTGAATGAAGTAATCTAGACCCAAAAGGACATGCATGGTATAAAGTCACTGATAAGTGGATAATTGCCAAACAGTTCAGAATACCCATGATACAACTCACAGACCATATAAAGCTTAACAAGAACGAACACCCAAGTGAAGGTACTTCAATCCCTCTTAGAAGAGACAACAAAATTGTCACGGGAGGCAGAGGGAGGGAGGAACATGGGTGGGAGAAGGGGGGGAGCAGGATCAGGTATGGAGGGAGACAGGAGAGAAGCTCAGGGGGACAGGAGAATGAATGGAAACATGCAGCAGTGTAGGGTAGGGGCAGAGGGGAAACTCTACAAAGTCCCAGAGACCTGGGATGTGAGAGGCTCCCAGGACCCAGTTGGGATGACCTTAGCCAAAATGCCCAACAGTGGCAAGATGGAACCTGAAGAGACCACCTCCATTAGATAAATATGGCCCCAGTTGTGGCATAGGGCCATCCATTGATCTTCAAAATTTTTGACCCAGAATTGTTTCTGTCTAAAGGAAATGCAGGGACAAAAATCGAGTAAAGGAAAGGAAAGATCATTCAGTGACCTACAGAACTTGGGAACCATCCCATGGGCAGGCACCAAACCCCTAACACTATTACTGATGTTATGTTGTGCTTACAGACAGGAGCCTAGAACGGGTGTCTTCTGAGAGGCTCTAGCAACAGCTGACTGAGGCAGATGAAAATACTTACAGCCAACCATTGGACTGAGGTCTGGGACCCCTAGAGAAGAGTTAGGAGAAGGACTGAAGGAGTTGAAGACCATTGCAAACCCATAGGAAGAACAAAAGTATCAACTAACTCAGACCTCTCAGAGCTTCCAGAGACTAAGTCACCAACCAAAGAGCACACACAGGGCTAGTCTGTGGCCCCCGGCACATATGTAGCAGAGGACTGCCTTGTCTGGACTCAGTGGGAGGGAATGTGCTCAATCTTGTTTAAAAAAAAAAAAAAAAAAACTTGATGCCCTAGGGAAGGGGGATGCTAGTCGGGTGAGGTAGGGGTAGGTGGCTGGGTGGGGGACACCCACTCAGTAGCAAAGTGGAGGGGGTTGGGGGAAAGAACTCAGGGAAGGAGAACCAGGAAGGGTAGCAACATCTAGAATGTAAATAAACATAATAATAAAAAATAAGATTGCAGCAAGGGTGGTGGCCCTCTTGGCATGATAACAGAGACCTAGCCTTTCACTACTGTTTTCATCAGGGTATCTTTTCACTTTGGATTATGTTTGTGGGGCAAGGTTTGCTCCCCCAGAATCAACTGCTTCTGGTAGAGAATATTTGTGCCCAGAGTCTGTCACCATGGAGACAGTCAACAGAAGAGAATCCAAGATCACATCACTCTTCCGAGAGGAAAGTGAGCTCTCCGGCTTTGTTTTGAATTTCCCAAGCTTGACAGAGTGTCGCCTACACCTATTCTTGAAGGGTAGATGAGGAGATGAATAATCTAACAACCTCCTAACATCTCTCTCGTGTCCCTGAATCTGCCAAGGCAAAGGGATGTAGGACAGATCATAGCCATGTTCTCTACCTCAGTAGTTCCTGAGGCATTTTCTACTCCAGGCTGGCAGATTGAGAAGAAGTATTCAACGAAAGTACTCGTTGGAAACTGGGTAGAAGAAAGAGGGAAGGTAAGGAGGAAAAGCCAGTGGGAAAATAGCTCAGAGAGAGGAGTAAAGTCATTGCCATTCTGAAATGTGGGGTGGTGCATGGTGTGAGTTAGTGTGTGGTTCAGCTTAAAACCCTGGGCCTTTGTGCTCTACACAGGAAAGATGCATTCAAGCAATAATTAAAGTCCCTCTTTATGCCTGAAAGACACCATAGCAGGCATGTTAATACAATTGTTACTCTAACACAGTTGTCACTGGGGAATTTCAAAGTATCAAGAGAGTCCCAATTCCTTTGTACTTTTAAATTGTATTATTGTTTATTTATTTGTTTATTTGGCTTTCCGAGATAGTCTCTCTACATACCCCCTCAACTGTTTTTAAACTCCCTATGTAGACTAGGCTGATCTTGAACTCACAGAGCTCCTGCCTCTCTGCCTCTGCCTCCCAAGTTCTTGGATTAAAGGCATGTGCCACCAGCTTTATAGTTCTTTAAAGTTTTGGGGGGGTTTGTTTTTTAACTGGGCTGGACACAGGCTCAGTCAGTAAGAGCATGTGCTATTGTGGCAGGGGACTGGGTTTAAAGCTTGGTTCCTAGTCCCCATAGCAGCTCACACAAAACTCCAGGGGATCCAATGTCCTCTTCTGGCTTCCTCTTGCTGTATAATCATGCTACACTTACTTACATGTAGACAAACACTGATCTATATTATATGTCTGTGATCACATGCATGTGTGCACTTGCATGCAGATGCCTGCAAAAGCCATAAGAGGGAGTCCCATCCATTGGAACTGGAGCTGTGGGCAGTTATGAACAGCCCACTGTGGGTGAGGGAAACCAAAGTTAGTCCTCTGCATGAGCAGCAAGCACTCTTAACCCTGGGTCATTATTTGCACTTCTATTTGAAGAGTTTCTTCTCATCTCATCCTGGCCCTTCTCTGTTTATATCACCTTCTGAAACAGGCAGAGCAGTGATGTTAATGGCTATGCTATGTTGCTGCTCACTGCACTAGCACCTTCTGAAACAGGCAGAGCAGTGATGTTAATGGCTATGTTGCTGCTCACTGCACTAGGTCCACAAGCCCTCCTGCCCATGTTCACTGTTAACTCTAAAAACAGAACAGGTTCTTGGTGTTGGCTTGGACTGAATGGGATGCTTAAAACTGTATTTTGACCTTTTTGTCCAGCAAAAAGGAGCCACGTAAAGGAGTTTTGCCAGGACTGAGCCTGGGTTGTTCAGTTGGCGCAATGCTTGTCAAGCATGCATGAGCCATGCCAAGGGTTCAATTCCCACAGGTGCATAAGCTCAATGAGTTGCATGCCTGTACTCTAGAGCACTCAGTAGTTATGAGATAGTGGCAGAAGGATCTATATTTTAAAGTCAATCTTGATAACAAATCAAGTATAAAGCCAGCCCAAGATTATGTAATGTGTCTGTCAGTCTGTCTGTATGTGTGCATGTATAGTATGTATGTAAGTTTATTTCTTTTCAGCAGTTCCTAGATATACTCATAAAATCTTGAGAAATGAAAAACAAAAGAGCTTAAGATAGAACTGCCACTTTTGATCTCAGGAGAATGGGGAAAGTTGATGGTAGCTTCATGTCGCCCTTTAGACACCTATGCAAATCTCTGTGAGACCTAGGATTTGACAGCCTTAAAGAATGGGGTGGACTACCATCTAATGCTACAAACTTTATTTCAGTTTTAGTGTACTTTTACACAGGAAGCTAACAAAAACAAAAAACAAACAAACAAACAAACAAAAGCCAGTGATCCAAGGTTGTTTGAGAAAAACATGAACAGAAAACATGTAAGTACATACTAAAGATTAACAGAACAGCCCCTTCCCAGAACTTTCTCAGGACAGAGCAATTTAAATGCGGTTGCCTGGCACATACTATAGATTATATCTGGGAAAGCATGAAAGGAAGGCAGAAGGCCTTATCCAGATTGAGGGTATCCTGAGGACAGTACTCAGAATATCCCTTCACCAGATTGGGTTCTACAGCTATGTTCTGATATCCAACAAGAATAAATATGTCTTATAAGTTAAATGCAAATGGTTCTCCCAATTCCCCTGAGCCTTGTTCATCGTTCTTTCAACCGTGTTCCGTCACTTTAGACAGCTAGAAAAGATTGTTTCCATGGAAAACATAACAAATCATCACTAGACATGCATGAGTTATCACTAGCTTCAATTGTGATTGACGGATGTCAAGAAGAGGACCACCAAGGTGCACAGGGGGGAATGACCAGATGAGCAATCTATTAGGGTTCCTGTTGAGAAAAGCTGCAAAGGACTCCAGTCTGTACATAACCAGTCCCGAATTTCTATAGGAGAAAGCTATAAAGGAATCTGGACTGTCTCAAAGAGGAAATAGTGGCAAGGCAGTACATACCTTTAATCCCAGCACTTGGGAAGCAGGATAGAGACCTTTATGAGTTGAGACCTGATCCAAAGGGAGCCTCAGGCCACCTAAAGCTACATAACTGCTCAGTGAGACTTTGTTGAGTAAATCTAGAAACGGGTAGAATGAGGAAAGGGGCGGAGGAGGCAAATAGAGGAATCCAATATAACACATGAAGAAAAGCGTTGGGGTTGGTGACACATTTCTATACTCTCAACATTTGAAAAGGCTGGGCGAGGGCTGGTGAGATGGCTCAGCGGTTAAGAGCACTGACTACTCTTCCGAAGGTCCTGAGTTCAAATCCCAGCAAGCACACAATCATCCGAAATGAGATCTGATGCCCTCTTCTGGTGCACCTCAAGATAGCTACAGTGTACTTAGATATAATAATAAATCTTTGGGCTAGGCCAGAGCAAGCTAGGCCAGAGCGAGCAGAGGTCCTAAATTCAATTCCTAGGAACCACATAATGGCTCACAACTATCTTTATAGCTACAGTGTACTCATATACATAAAATAAATAAACCTTTTTTTTTTTTTAAAGAAAAAATGGGTAGGCAAGAGGGTGAGTTCAAGGCCAACATAGGCTCTATATTAAGATCATAGTAAGAAAAGAAAGAAAGGGGAAGTGAAATTTGAAAGGGAAATTGAGGCATTTAATGAGAAATGTGTCTGTGAACATGATAAACTGTAGGAAAGTCCCAGCAAGGCATGTTCACTTTTAAGATTTACGTATTTATTTTATGCGTACGAGCACACACTGTAGCTGGACAGACCATTGTGAACCTTCATCTGGTTGTTGGGAATTGACTTTTAGGACCTCTGCTTGCTCCCATAGAGCTCGCTCGCTCTGGTAGACCCTGCTCACTCTGGCCCAAAGATTTATTTATTATTACAAATAAGTACCCTGTACCTGTCTTCAGACTTACGGGTGGTTGTGAGCCACCATGTGGTTGCTGGGATTTGAACTTAGGACCTTAGGAAGAGCAATCAGTGCTCTTAACTGCTGAGCCATCTCACCAGCCCCAAGGTATGTTCTATGGAAAGGCTTGATACTTAAGTCAGCCTTCATTAACAGCTGACTCTGAAGACCAGCTAGTAAAAAAAGAAAAAAGAAAAAGAAAAAGAAAAAAAAAGTCTCTCCCTTGCATATATCTGGTCAACAAAGAGTGAGAGAGTTGGTGTTTTTAATTTTTAATTTTTTTCAGCAATGAAAAATTATTAGACATTCAAAGAATAAGGAAAGTATGCCGAAGGAATAAGCCAGATAGCAGAGTCGCTCTAGATAAAGAAAGAGTGTCAACGTGCATAGTGGCACCTTTAATTCCAGAACTCAGACATAGAGGCAGGCAAATCTGTACAACTTTGTGCATCTCTGTGAGTTTGTGGCTAGCCTGGTCTACATAGTGAGATCCTGTCCCCCCAAAAATATTCATATCACAGCTTGAGGAAAGACATGGCTTTATGAACTTTAAGAAGTTTGAGGAATTCCAAGGAGAATAAATGTAGAGAGAGACACATTGATGTTAGCCATGGCATCAAACTATTAGAAACCAAAGAGCTCCTAAAAACATGAGAAGCATGTGTTGAAGAGGTGGCTCCGCAGTTAAGAACATTTTAATGCTCTTGCAGAAGGTCCACATTCAGTTTTCTGCACCCACATGGTGACTCACAATCACCTGTAGCTCTAGTGCCAAAGGGTCTCATACCCTTTTCTGACCTCCAAGGCAACCAGGCTATGCATATGATACTCAGACACGCTTGTAGGCAAAACACCCATATACATGAACTAAATAAATCTACATAATGAGGAGAAGGAAGAATGAGGAGGAAGAAAGAAAAAATGGGAAGAGAGAAGGAAGGAAGGAAGGAAAGAAGGAAAGAAGGAAGGAAGATAAAAAGACCATGAACAATATGAATATGTCAGGTACAGTAATGATAACTTACCAGAGTGTATGTCAGTGGAGATTTTCATCAAAAACCTAGAAACACTGGGATAATATATTCAAAGTAAAGTAAAGAGTAAGAACTGTCAACTAAGGATTCTATAGCTCACACAACTATCCTTCAAAAAACAAGGATGTGATGAAGATATTTCCAGACAAGCAAAAACTGAGGAAGTTTATCAGCTGGTGCCTTGTAGAGTCACAGACCCCCCTTCTGACCTAATCATTCAAGTCAAGATGAAGGGACATTAGCTCACTCAAATGAAAATATACAAATATAAAAACCAATATTTTTTAATTTAAAATTTAAATTTATAATTTAAAATTTGTAACTGCCTGTTATTTTCTACACAATTTAGGGTAGATATATATAAAAATTATAAATCTATGGAAATGAGAACAAAACTCATATTGATGTCGATTGTGACAGCAATAAAATAAAAAACAGATAAAGTTGCAAAGCTTCTGTAACACACATGGTATGCATTTTCTGATAAGTGGTTATTAGCCCAGAAGTTTGGGATACAGGAAGAACAACCCACAAAGCACAAGAAACTTAAGAAGAAGGAAGACCAAAAGGTGGACATTTCATTCCTTCTTAAAAGGGGGAATCAAATACCCACAGAAGGAGTTGCAGAGATTAACTATGGA
>JADRCD010234536.1:0-25073 GCA_019843815.1 Montemys delectorum
TGTGTGTGTGTGTGTGTGTGTGTGTGTGTATGTGTGTGTGTCTGTGTGTCTGTGTGTGCGTGTGTGTGTGTGTGTGTGTGTGTGTGTGTGCACTCGAGAGTGCAGCATGCACCATGGTGTGTATGTGGAAGTCAGAAGACAATATAGGAGAATTGATTCTCTCCTTCAGCCATGTTGATGCAGGGATCAGAGTTTTAGGTTGTCAAGCGTGGTGGCAAAGGCCTTTTTACATGCTGAGCCCTCTTTTTTATTTCTTGTGTCTGCTAAGTTACAAACGTATGTTAGGTCTAATTACTACCCTCCTCCCAACCCAGTTACGTCTGGTACGTCTGTGAGGCTTTCTTTCTTGCCTTGCAATCAGCCATCCTCTCTCACAGTTACATCTTAATTTCCCGCAGCCTTGATTGTTAAAGGAAGAGGTAGTTTCTGGGTCCCAGCTAAATATGGAAGCTTTACAACCCAAATTAAGCCTAGCCACAAAACAAACGAATGAGTATGACGAAGTTATCCTTGAGTAGGTGACTTAGGGACTTGGGTTCGTGTCTGTTCTGTTTAGCTGGAGCGTCAGTAAGCTACAGTTGGTAGTTGCCCAGAGTCTGAGGCTAGATAGTCTTGGATTTAAATCCCAGCTGTGCAGAGTTATTTCTTCCTATGAGTCTGCTTTCTGATTTATATATCTAGAGTAGTAATATCTTACCAGAGCTGAGCTCACTAAGAATACTTTCCTTCACTTAGATTTTTCTGTCTCATTTCTTATTTTGTGGTCTCAAGACTCAAGATTTACCTGAATCTTTCTTTGATATGAAAACCCTCTCTGTATTTGAAATGGCAGTTTCCTTAACAGTGTGAGCCCTTGTGCCATGGCATCGTCTGCTCCGAAGCACGCCGCTTGAATTGACTCTCAGCTAGGCCACTTAATTACTTAGGAGAGTGGCTTAACTCCTTGGCCCTTAATTTCCTTATTTGTAAAATGAAGACGGCAATAACACTTAACTGTATGGAGTGGTTGCAGTAAAGATGTTAATGCTTCGAAAGCTTGCTGTGCACACAAGGTGTAAAGCACCTGGGCGGGTCAGAGAGAATGCCGTACGTTCTCGTAGTCTTGTTTTCACCTTATGGCCGTATGGCAGCCATGCTCTCCTGGTTTCCTTGGAGTTAACTCCCGGGCTATGCACCTGGCCTGTGTGGAACTGTAAGTGGAGGTCAGGAGAGGAGGATGTTACTTATGGGCAGAGCCCTGTTTCTTTGCATTTGTTGTGGAGAACACACACCGAGCCGAGACGTAGATTCACAGGCTGGTGATGGACGGGATTCCCCGGGACGTTGAGGTCATGGGCCACGCCAAGTGGTTGTCTCTGGCAGTGCTGGGAGGAAGGTGTGTAGGGCAGACGTCTGGTTTAGTGACTGGGGGGCAACCAGGAGGAGACAGAACTGGACTTGCTTTTAGTATGAGAATTTTGACATATTTAAGATAGGTGCTGAGAGGACTTCTGACTCTTAAGGTTTCAGTACAGCAGAGGAGGAGAAAGGCAGGACCTAGCTCCTCCGTGAACACAGTCAGATGGTCCCTGAGGACTGTCCCTCGATGCAAGTGATAAAGTACTGTCGCTGTCCCAGGATCTCCGCCTCTCCTTGACAGACGCATGTGAATCAAAAAGTGCTTTCTATTCTTGGGATACAAATTCTCAAGGATTTTCTAAGCACGTGACAGGAAGATCTGAATATGTTCTTATTGTCATTTTTCTCTTTTTTGATTTTTAATTATTCACACACTTCTCAGGTTGACACACTATGACCCTGAATAAGGAAATACTGGGCTGAAGAGACTGCTCACTGCTTAAGAGCCCTGGCTGCTCTTCCAGAGGACCCCAGGGTTCAATCCCCAGCATCCACATGGCAACTCACAACTGTTTGTAACTCTAGTTCCAGGGGACCCAACACCTTCACACAGACATACATGCAGGCAAAAACACCACTACACATAAAATAAAAATAAATAACTTTAAAAATTAAAAAGAAGTAAAGTCTAAGAAAAATACAAGCCAAGGCTTAAGGCAGCTGACTGAGAGATCTAAGCCAGGCCAACTTCGTGTATAAATTCAGGCAAATATGTCAAAAAAGAACATAACTGAGTGATGTTCTCAGAGTGATCTCGGGGGACCACACTACTTGCGTGTGGCCTCCATGCTCCATGCTCCATGCTCTTCTAATGGCTGTTTTAAAGAAAATGCTACTATGAGACCGTTTCCCAAGTTTTCCTGGACTGACGAACACCGCAGTTCTGCAACAAAGAAACAGAGAAAGTGCAGTGTTTGTTTATTCCTCCAGAGAAGGAACTCAGGAAGCCTGCCTCTTTGAGAACTCCTCATTGTGTGAGCTAATTTTGAGAGGTAATCTCCGATACTGAACTTGGAGTGTTGCCTTGGGCAGGGATCGGGAGGAAGAGCAGCGCCTCCAGGGAATGTTCCTGTCTCCTGTCTGCTGAAGAGGACAGAGGCACATCGACAACCTCCATTACATGAGCACTGAAGCAACAACATGGCTTTAGGCAAGAAGGCAGCCCACAATCACCGTAGTCAGGTCTCTGCTAGGTATCTGACTTCACACTAGTATGAAGAGTTACTTTCTATCTGGGGCCTCCAGCTGTTCCATGTCACCTGCACCTTCTCCAGTGACATGGGGCATCCATTCAAGCTGCAGGTCAGGGCGGCCTGGTGCCTGCCTCTTTTGTGGTATTGGGAGACAGGTGAAGGGGGTCCAGGGCGTGTAATGATAATAGTTTGGAGTCATGCCTTTGTTATTTTATCTGAAAAAATAGACACAATGATATTAAACAGTCAGAAAAGATAGTTTCAAGATTTAAGCCAGTAGCTATTAACACAAAAAGACAGAGTTAGGAAAAAAACTTTCTCTACAAAGCCAGTGTTGGCTGGCCTTGAACTCAGAGCCTTCTGCTTTAGCCTCCCAAGTTAGAATTTCGGGTATGCGTTATCATGCCCAATTAACAAACTACTTTTTAAAAAAAATTTATTTATTTTATGTATATGAGTGTTCTATCTGCATGTATACATGTGTGCCAGACGAGGACATCGGATCCCATTAGAGATGGTTGTGAGCCACCATGTGGTTGCTGGAAATTGAACTCAGGAGCTCTAGAAGAACAGCCAGCGCTCTTAACCTCTGAGCCATCTCTCTAGCCCCACAAAATAATTCTTAAAAAGACATATTTTCTTTTTAGTTTATGTTTTTATTTTATGTATTTTATTTTACTTAATTTTATTGGTGTTTTACTTTTGATCTTAGCCAAAAGGCTGAGAAGCGATTTTATGGGCGTTTTGCCTGCATGTTTGTCTGTGTACTGAGTACACCAAGTACTGGTAGAAGCCAGAACTACAGTTAGGGATAGTTGCGAGCTACCATGGGTACTGGGAATTAAACACAGTCCTCCTGGAAGAGCAAGCAAGTATTTGTTTGTTTGTTTGTTTGTTTTTTGAGACAGGGTTTCACTGTGTAGCCCTGGCTATCCTGGAACTCACTCTGTAGACCAGGCTGGCCTCGAACTCAGAAATCCGCTTGTCTCTGTGCCACCACTGTCCAGCCAAGTACTTTCTCTTAACTGCTGAGTCATCTCTCCAGCCTCCTGACAAGCTCATTTCTAAGGGAAAAAAATAGTAAATTCCTTTCGGAGAGTGAAGTGATGGTTACTAGCATGGTGATTGAAGTTTGGCACTCTAGTTCTGTGTGTGTATAAGGCAGGGATTAGCAGTGTTTGAGATAGTTTTTGCTGTTACACTCAAGTTCCTTCCAGAATTCCATATTTCATAGGAAGGACCTATTCCTGAGACGCTAGGACAGGCTTGTGGAGCTCTATGCATTGCAGTTTAAACTGAAAACTTCCTGTGAGCATTCAGCTTTTGTTTCCCATTGTTAAACAGAGCTGTTTTCATTTGTAACTTAACCAACGTAGACGAGTAAATTCACTTTTAAGGAGAGATAGTATTGAAGGAAGCAGGAAGGCGGGATAATATTTAGAGTTATATTTGGCGTTGTGAACAAATGATTTAATTTTGATCTTCCAAGGCAGAGTTTCTTCAATAAGAGGCGATGGGGGAGAATTTCTTTTCTGTGGAACTTAATCTGAAGCCATCTGCTGCTGGATCTCATTATGTTCTTCACATAATTAGAGTAATTAGGATGGGGCTTGTGCCATACATTGGTCTTGGAAAGGGGGCTGAGCTATTTCAAGGCTTGCTTTGAGACACCGGAGATTAATGGCCTAATCTTTGAGGTAAACTGATAGAAACGGAGAAAAGCATGTAAGCCCAGAAAGGAAAGGTAATTGTGTTCGTTACGTAATGGGCTAATCGTTTTTTATCATGATGGTGACTCTATGTTTTCAAAAATGCATCTTAGTGAGCCTAACTCCAAAGGACGTAGAGAGTGAGGGAAAGGGAAGGAAGATGGCAGTAGCGATGTACGGTGCATGGTGCCAACCTGGCTTCAGATTAGACCCCTCCCAGATTAGAAAAAAAGAACAGCAGAAGGAGAAAGCAAAGGAAATGGCAGAATCAGAGATGTGCAGAACTTTCTGGGGAAGGCAGCTGTGTGGTTTTCACAGTGAAGAGTGGGCCAGATCAGGTCTTGAAAACACCAAGCGTCCAAGCACCGTGGGGTCCTCGGGCTAGACTACAAAACTGCTCCAAGGTCTTCCGAGACACAGGGACCAGTCCACATCCTGGGAGGGGCTTACTGTGAGGGTCCACAGTTCTTCTTTCCTTTGCACTTGATCTTCTTCATCGTGGTCACCCGTACATAAGTGGTCATCCTCGTTGTCAGTATTCAACCGCTGTGTGGTGTCTCCAGGCCAGTCTCCCTTGGCCATCAAATGCACTTGTGAGGAATTCCACTCTCCTTGTGTCTGTCATTTACATGTTCTTATTGAAGGATCATTTTGTCCCCAGTGCCAGGCTTTTACTCGACATTAAGATGACCTGGAAGGAGACCGACATACTCTATCTCCTACGGGGAATGAGACCTCTTTCTAGCCAATCAAGTGACCCTTGTCTTTCAGATGTACGTGTGTAGTCTTGCTTCTCCACATATGCCATTGATCCCGCCTCCCCCACGTTGCCCTTGATTCTCAGCGGTTGGTCCGTATCTTTTGTGGTCCAGCTTAGCATCACAGTTGCAATTGTGCCTATCTCTTATCATCCCTCATGGCTTTATTTAACAGTCTTTCAGGGCACAGCAGCGTTGTTGGCAGTTGACTCAGTTCTAGGGATTGAAGCATAGGTCTATAGAGACAGGAGCCCTGCAGGCCAGGATGGCCTGCCTCACTTTGAATGTCAAGTTGCTGTGGCACCAGGTTTTTGGGAACTGAGACAAGTCACTTAAAGAAATGAGTGGAGTCTTTATTTCACCCCCTTCTGTTTCATCTTCTGTCAAAGCCGTGGTGTCACCAATTCCAAGGCACCGAATTCCTGACTCAGACTCTTGACAGAGAAAGCCAGTTGTTTTTTTTTTTTCTTTTTTTTTTTTGCTCATTTTTTCGGGAAATTATCCTGAATGTGTTGAATGCTTTTCTCTGCTGGGTAGATGCCCAGGCCTTATACAGAACAGTTAATTCTGGGCTGGCCATGGCCCGCTCTATTCAGATCAGGACTCATTTATGTGTGCCAGGCCACTGCTGGGGTTGGCATATGTTGGTGGGCAGGAGAGGCCTGGCCCCTCTCTCTCTCTCTCTCTCTCTCTCTGCATATGACAAGCTCTGCTCCCTGCCGGGAGGGGCAAGTGGCTAGGGGAGAGAGAGATGGCTCAGTGTGAGAGGAGCAGAGAGGACATGGGCTGAGAGACAGGGAACGAGCAACCACCACAGAAATAAACAGCTGTGCTAAAAATAGAGGAAACTGAAATCCATATTGCAGTGGAGAAGGCCAGGTGGCCTGCCTTTCTGATGTTGTTCCCCGTTTCTTCTTCTTCCCTTCTTTTATTTACAAATTACAGTGTTTATATACTCCATCAGCTCTTTAGGCCTGTCACTTTTGAAAGAAATTAGTGTGTGTGTGTGCATGCTTGTGTAGGTCAGGGTACAACTTTGTGGAGTTGTCTCTTTCCTTCTACCTTTACATGATTTCTAGGAATCCAACAGAAGTCTCCAGGCTTGTACGGAGCCTTAGTTTAGTTGGGATTTCTATGGCTGTGATAAAACACCATGACCAAAAGCAGCTTGTGGAAGAAAGATTCTGTTTCCTCTCCTTCATCCAGGGAAATCAAGGCAGGAACTGAAGCAGAGGCCAGCCACAGATCAGCACTGCTCACTGGCTGCTCTTCCTGGGTTGCTCAGCCTCCTTTTTTAGAAATCCCAACTAATTATAACACTTAGGACTGCTAGCCCATGGGTGGCACTGCCCACAGTGAGCTAGGTCCTCCCACATCTCCCACATCAATCTTCAGTCAAGAAAATGTACAGCAGTGTCCGTAGGCCAGTCCAATGGGACCATTTTTTTTTTTTTTTTATTGACGTTCCTTCTTTCAGAATGACTCTTGTGTCACATTGACACAAAACCAGCCAGTACATAGAGCAAGAGCCATGTTGCTGGCTTTGGAGGTACCTTCTTTTGTTGCTGTTGTTATTTTTTAAAGATCTATTAATTTTATGTGTATGGGTAAGCCTGTATGTATATCTGTGCATCCCGTGTGCTCAATACCCATGGGCAGGTCAGAAGAGGGCATCGGGTCCTTTGGGTCTGGAGTTACAGATGGTTGTCAGATGCTATACGTGTATGCTGGGAACCAAACCCTGCTTCTCTGAAAGAACAACAAGTGTCCTTAAAATTGCTGAGCCATCTCTCCAGCCCACAGATATATTTCTTAATATTGCATATCCTCAAATTTATGAAGCTCCCTGAAGGTCACGGCTTCCAACTTTTGATCATTGATGGTGTGAACTGCATTGTATGATCCTGCTTTAACAGGTGCCGATTCCTTATTAAAAGTGCCTGTATTTATTCATTCTACAGGAGCTATTGAGACATCTCATATTTTTCATGCCAGTGAGGCTCTGGGCTACATATCTGAAAGTGTTTTCATTTATCCTCGTTTCTCAAGCATAAGGCTGGCGTTGCTGTGACGCCAGTCATAACTAAGTGTACTGCTCAGCAACTAGCTATTGAATAGTGTTTCCTAGTCCACAAAGCAGTGATTCAGTTCTTTCTCTTGTAAAACACACGCGAGGCTGGGAGAGAGTGAACTTAAGTATCTACAGTGCCCTACTAAGCATTTGAGCAGGGGGAAGCACCCTGAGAAACTGAGGAAGTACGAGACAGGGCGTCCAAAAGGCTAAAGGAGAGGAAATGTAGTTGAATATTTTTCAGTTGTTAAATTTAAGCTTTGTATTCTAACAGATAAAAAGTTTGAAGAGGCCGTGTCCTTCCGAGTGTTTTTCGACCATGGGAACATGAGGAACTCATATTTAGATCCTGGTATTTAGGTGTCACCAAAACCATTGGCTGTTTATTTCTGGCCATGTGGGATACACAGAAATAAACTCCAAATAGCAAGCGTAACCCCAGCTTTATTGAGAACAAAACAGAATGCCAGAGTTCTTTTTCAATTCCATGGTCTTGGGAGTCTGCTGGTATTTACCTTTGTGTACATTACAAGGTTAGGTGATTTTAATTGAACACCTTGGATCTAGATCTAAATGATATTGGAAATAATTAGCCTTATCCTAATTCTTCTCTGACAGTCTTGCTAATTTTAAGGGGCCTATTTAATGACCTTTCCCTTCACCAGGCTTTCCTTTGAAGACTGTAAATTTACCCGTTCAACCTTCATCCCTAGATGCCCTCTGTTTCTGCTCCTGTTTCCAGATGCTTGGCTTAAGGTGGGAACATCTGGATGATCTCACCAGTGCTCTGCCCTGCCATGAGCTAAATTTATTTGTGTTTGGAATTTTAACTTGTCTTTTTTTTTTTTTTCCTTTCAGGAAGCTGTAAATACAGTGTGAGTCATATTGTAAGAGTTGATGTCATGACCCTAAAATTTTATGTGTCACTCCAGGTGTGAAAGGAATGGCTCCCCAAGGTCTAGATCAGTTTCTGTTTTCCTCAGACAAGTAGAGTTGGAGTGCTAACGTAAAGATTGGTGCTCTAGCCGCCATGGCTGGAGCGCAGTGCAGGCAGTTATATAGCTGGAGAGACCAGGCCCAGCTTTACAGAGTCCTCTGGTGGGGTAACCTGGGAGACACTCAGGAAGGTGCCTATATAAAGTTCGAAGGACACGCACATTTTTATATCCCCGAGATTCACAGAAGGCTCTCTGCAGGGAGGTGCAGGGTGACAGCAGGATCTGTGTGGACTTGGTAGAAGAATTGCATTTTTTTTCCCACCCTGGATAAAGGCCAAGAGTGCCGACACTCCCCCTCTCTATCCCTAGATGTAGAGTTTGAAACAAACCTTGAGCAAGGACAAAGCACTGAAACGACCCTGGTTAGTTTGTTATCATTGCAATGGGAGCCTCAAACCAGATGCTAAGTTCAGTTTCACAGAAATAGGGGTCTCTCAGAGCAAGCGTGTGCTTTGCTGCATGCCTGCAGAGGCACTCCTTGGTGCTGCAGAGGCGCCCCTTGGTGCTGCAGAGGCGCCCCTTGGTGCTGCAGAGGCGCCCCTTGGCGCTGCCCTTCCTCCACCTGCATCTTTCCTCAGAAGCTTTAAGCAAGCCACTCCTGGGTATAGACTCTTCAACCTGGTTCTGCCTACTGGTGCCCACCCTTCCCCTCGTAGAAGCTCTACTTCACAGCTGGGTCTTGTCTTCATTTGTCTCCTGTCACTAGATGGCTGCTGCCGTTGCTCAGGTCTGGAAAGTCCCCCAAAGGCCTGTGTGTCTAAGACTTGGTCTCTCGTGTGGTGTGGCACTTTGGGGTAGGGAGGGGAACCATTAAGAGAGAGAGAGACTTTAGTCTTCCTGTCATTTGTTGTGAAAAAGAATAGGACACTCCCCTCCTTCCCTCCCTCCCTCCCTCCCTCCCTTCCTCCCTCCCTCCCTCCCTTCTCCCTTCTTTCCTCCCTCCTTCCCTCTCTCCCTTCCTCCTTGTGATAAGGCAGTTTTGCACACATTTCTTCCATGGGCCCAATGCAGCCGGTCTGCCAACCGATCACAAACTCAAATCTCTAAAAGGTTAAAGTCAGATCTTTTTCTGTTTCAAACTTGATTACCTTGGGCATTTGTTAACAGCGATGGGCTGAATTTTTTTCTCTGTTTCATCCTTTATGTAACTGCATCTCCATGACTCCTGCAGTGCAAGAAGCAGGCAGTGGGTGGATGCTCTGTGCATGTCTCTAAACAAATAAAACAAAGCTGATTTGCCCTATTTTTAGGAAACTTGATGGTGTTAATTTTTCAAGTGTCACTTAAAAATAGGTAGCTGGATAAGTCCTCTGTTTAATGTTTCTACGGTCTGTGCTGGTGAAGACAGACTTTTGGGATGCGAGCATCACAGGTCTGACATCCGCAGTCCGTAGGATCCCTCCGTGACTGAAGGGATGAAGGAGTTATTTTTGTGTGTCGAGTGATTTTTTTTCTTTTGATTGGGTAAATCGTCTAATATTAGGACAGCTTCTTGACATACCTTGTAGATTTGAATTCTGTACTTCATTTATGTGCTTAAAAGAGACCTAACTTCCTGCCCGGTTGTGCACTCAGTGTTGACTTGGTGGTAGGGCTTGGGAGGGGCTTGGTCTTCTGCTCCTGTGTTGTTTCTCTGGCTGGTCTAACTCCCTGGGGGACCTAAAGCAGGCACCAGAGGAGGGGAAGGAAGGAAGGAAGGACTAGAAACTTGAGAGGTTTCAAGCACACAGGAATCTTATTCTCTTTCTTTACCATCCTTCCCACTCATTCATTGGTTTTTCCCCTGAGAACAACACAAAACCCATTCTGAAAAAGTAGGTCATGAGGTCCTCTTAAGAAATAGCCTAGCAAAAAAATATATATGTATTTGCCTATAAAGGTATATAATACATCATATATATTAAAGATCTTAAATACGCTTTACAAATAATTTTCGTCTTGAACCATCCAGTGTGCCAGTGAACCTTATTTGTGGCACCTTTGCATATCCTGGTTAAGAAGCTTCACTAAAACAAAATTGGATTCCACACTCCCCCATGACCCTGAAAACAGCCTGGACTTAGCCCCTTGTAACAATAAGGGTATTGTAGTGTGTCCTCTCGAGACTGAAAGAATATTCAGTGGGCTTCTCTGCCTGATCTTCCGCACTGCTTGCCAGCGCACAAAAGAAAGAAAACAGAAACATTCTTACAGAGAGAAAAGAGACAACTTTGATTCTTCTCCTTCACCTGTCTATTTGGACTCTATCCAGTGTGCAGACTTAGCCTGCTTTGAGAAGGAGTGGCTGGCTGGGAGGGTTTTTTAGAAGAAGGGGTCTTTAAAGTAAGTCATCATTTACTGGGACCTAAGAATCAAATAAAGACCTCAAAGTTAAGTGGGTGGTTCCTTGACACTGGACGCTGGTGCAGAGACTGCTGCATGTGTCGGAGGGTGGCCAGTGGCAGAGCTTAGAGGGAGCTTTGCTGCCCTTAGTTTTAATGTGTGAAATGTGATTTTGGGAGTCATGCTTGGCAAATAAGCCTGGAAAGTGAACTGGCTTGTTCTGGAGAATCAAAAGCCTGCGAGAGGTTGTGGGAGAGTCTTACAAAGTTGTGTTCAAATGGTCACAGAGACTATGTAGAAAGCAGATGTTGCTGGGGACCGTGGGTTTTATGAACTCTTTGTTTTCTCTTTCAGGTAATGAGGGACGCATTTGGCATTTACGTGAAAGACTTTATGTGTATCCATTTGTGTTTTCGTTGAATGTTTTTGGTTTTAACCCATGATATTTGGCTTATGGAGCATTTCTGTATGTTTAGGAGCCTTTTAGGGTGGTTCTCGCCGTGAATCGAAGGTGGTTAAGCTTGAGCATCCCTGCCAACATCCGAGGTTAAGTGTGGGAAGTAGCTCACCCTGTTGCTCATCCTTGCCATTATTAGCCTGTCTTCTAGGTAGAATTACAGCACCCCGTGGGCGTAGTTGTCTTTTCTAAATGTGGCACTGTTGTTACCTGCTCCTGTGCAGGAAGAGCTCTGTGTGTCCCAGAGGTATCCTGGGAGCACAGATTACACAAAGGGCAGGGAACTTGACTGACTTGATTAGCTGCCCAAACATTCCGTGTATGAAAGGGTGAAGTGGGCATGAGGAACTGGAAGTGATGGCTAGGTCTTCACTTCACTGGAATTGGTTTATTTTGAGACAGTGTCTCTTCCTTTGGGGTCCTAGATGGCCTTGGAGCTTTGTATGTTGAGCTCTCTGGCCTTGAACTCGTAGAGATCTGCCTGTCTTTCTCTTTCCAGTGCTGATATTAAAGGCTTGTGCTGACCCCTTAGCATATGATCTGCCTGATTATTTTTCACCGTATTGTTTTTATCCAAATATATAATTCTTTATTTTAAAAAAGGTATGTGTGTGTGTGTGTGTGTGTGTGTGTATGGTGTGTACGTTTGCATGTGCCTGTATGTTGTCTGTGTGGTCTGTGTGTATGTTTGTGTGTGTATATGTGTGATGTGTGTGTATGTTTTTTGTGTGTGTATGTATGTGGTGTGTTTATATATGTGTGGTGTGTAATGTGTGTGCATATGGTATGTGTGGTCTCTCTGTGTATATGTGGTGTGTGTGTGTGTGTGTGTGTGTGTGGTATGTGTATGTTTTTTTGTGTGTGTGGTGTGTTTGTATGTGTGTGTGTGTCTGGTGTGTGATGTGTGTGTATGGTCTGTGTGGTCTGTGTGTGTGTTTCTGTGTGTAAATGTGTGTATGTATGGTGTGTTTTGGGTGTGGGGTGTGTGTGCCCACATATGCGGGTACCTGTAGAGGCCAGAAAATGGTGTCAGATTCCCCCTGAACTGGAGGCCCAGGCAGTTGTGAGCTGTGTGGGTGCTGGGACTGAACTCAGGTCCTCTGTAAGAGCTCTGCATGTTCTTAACCACTGAGCCATTTCTCCAACCCAAAAGAATAGACTTGCCTGTCTGTTGACTCCTCATCAGGTAATCCACCTCTCGTCTCCCAAACGGCAGTGGGGGCCACTTGCCACCATTATCAATCATCCGCCAGTGGGCTTGCATAATGCTGCCTCTGTGCCAACGTGAACTTGTAAATCCTTGTATCTGCCACTGTGCAGAGATGTGCTATGGAGGTGGAAGTTGCTGCTGCCTAGGAAACCCCTTGTCAAATGCCTGGTAACAGAAATCGGAGAGGTTAGATTTTTTTTTTTTTTTGAAAACTTTACATCATCCTCATTTTTTAGCCTGTGTATAGTTATAATTAGCCAGGTAGTTCAGGCTTGCAAGAAAGGTGTGCTGTAGGGAGAGTCAGGCCTTCTGGCACCTCTCCTTTGTCACAAATGGCCATGTGACTTTAGGTTAAAAAAAAAAAAAGCCTTTCTATGCTGTTACCTCATGTGTGAAACAGACAGTGTTAGCGATATTTATATAGGTCATTTGTGAAGGTCACAGTACATGTGAGTGCTCAGCGTAGGTACACATAACCCTCGATTTAATTCAGTAAATTGAGTACACATGACATGCAAGATTGGGTGGAGGAAAATATCTCTAGCTTCGTCTTTAAATGCTTTCCAGTTTAGCAGCTGAGACTCGAGTCTTTTTCTATTACTTGATATCCTGCCTGATAAACATTACTAATGCCATTTGGGCCTCAGGCTTTAATCCAGAGACCAGTGTGGCAGTTACAGGATCCTGGGGGCAAGCAGCCCATGTGACAGGAAAGCAAATTGTACCAGCCTATAGCTGGACCACACATAGTCAGGTGGCTGTTGCCTTGGCCCATCGAATACGGTAGGGGTCGGGCTCAGAAACAGGATGCAGGACAAAAAGCCTACATAATTATGAAACGAAAAGTGGGATGTGAGCAAAGCTGACAGACACAGATGGCTTCAGGCAAACTGTGATGGGCTGGTGGGTGTGTGGTGAGGCTAGAGTTACCAAGTGGGCACACAACTCGCGTGGGTTTTCTCTTACTGTCCTTGCATCTGTAGAGGAAGAGAGGCCACATTCCCAGGCCTGTGGTTAGGGCCGATTTTGCTGTTGTCACTGTGTTCCTGTGAGAGGCGGCACTGTCTGTGCTGTGTTTTTTACTGTTCTGTTTTGTTCTTTCTGTGGGTTCCTCCTGAGCCTTCCTTGCTCTTTCTGTCTGTTCTTTTACGAACACCACAGATATCTCCACTCCCCAGACCTCCTCTTCTGTATTTCTAAAATGACACGTGTTGCTTGAGTAAATACGCCTTAACAGATGCATCCCCACCTTTGTGGTGTGGGTGTGTTTGTGCGCTTGCATGCTCTTGCATGCGTGTGGCTACTCATGTGTGCAGGCATGCTGTCTAGCTTTCACTGAGGATCCCTGTCTCCACCTAATGCCCCCCTGAAGCTGGGATTAGAGGAAGGCCACCACACTCGAGCTTCTGAGGACATAAACTCTAGTCTTCTCTAACCACCGAGCCATCTTCCCAGCTCCAGCAGATTCACTTTTAGGTTTTTGTTTTTCTATATGAAAACATGCCAACATCCAAGCAGGGTTTCTCTGTATAGCTCTGGCTGTCCTGGAACTCACTCTGTAGACCAGGCTGGCCTCGAACTCAGAAATCCACCTGCCTCTGCCTCCCAAGTGCTGGGGTTAAAGGCGTGCGCCACCACCGCCCAGCTCAGATTCATTTTTAATTCCAAACATTTTCTGTAGGAATTTTAGAAAATAGAAAAAGAAGAATATTGAGACTGCCCTGAATATTTGGCACTCAGAGAGCCTGTGCATGGCAGTTTGGGCCTGTCTGTCCTCTAAGAGATAATGTCTGGAGAGTGGGCGAGGTTTTCATTTGTTACACATAGAAGACGGTTATTTGGGCTGCACAGTTATTTGTGATCTCTGGAAAGTTGGAACCATTTTTTTTTTCTTCAAAAATTATAATCATTTCTATGGGGCAGTGTTTTAAATAACTCACCCGTTGTAGGATTGCATTGGTCGCTAATCTTGAATCATTTATCTGCCTGTAGAATAGTGAAGTAGAGACAGGAGAAATGAGAGCTCCTTGTTATATGGCCTGGGAGTTCTCTTCCTCCTTTATGGTTTCTTCTTTACATTTCTTTGTGCTCTTTAACTTAGCTAACAGATGGAGCCTGACCAAGTCTCTGCAGTGACCTTTAGTGTAGTAACTCATGTTAGGACTTGACTATGGCCCTGTAATTCCCTAACTTGTAGGTTCCTCGGTCTGGGGCGAGGAGGGACAGCTGCATGTCCTGCAGTTACGTTAGGATCTACTTATGTGCTGAGGAGATGGGTGTTCGGTGAGTTGATCACATTTTCAAATTGTCCCGTGCACAGGAAAAGGATTTTAGGGACTGGGATATGGTTCTGGCTTAGCCCTGATACTGCTGTCAACCCTAGCGAGGCACAACCTGTGCATTGTATACCAGAACCTGGTAAAAAATGATAAACTCGACAGATTTAGTTTATTGGTTAGGAAAAAAAAACAAGGGGAATTTTGCCACCACTGTGAGTCATATGAGCTATATATTGGTACTGTATTGATAGATTTGGTAGGCTACATGAGCTCAAAACACTAGAGTAATGCTGTCCAAATTCACAAAATCTGGACAAGATGTTCTTCAAGAGAAATAGTTTAAGAAGCGACCTGTGCAGATCACTGTGACACCCATTCCAAATATAAACTGCCTTGCCTTTTCTCTGGTATATGCATTGTCTTTCCTCTGCCTGCCCTTCTTCAAGAAGTGTGTGTGTGCATGCAGGTGCATGTCTGTGTGTGTGTGTGTGTGTGTGTGTGTGCACATGCAGGTGCATGCCTGTGTGCATGTGTGTGTGTGTGTGTGTGTGTGTGTGTGCACATGCAGGTGCGTGCATGTGTGTGTGTATACATGCAGGTGCATGCGTGTGTGTGTGTGCATGTGTGTGTGATGTGTGTGTGTGTGTGCACATGCAGGTACATGCGTGTGTGTGTGCATGTGTGTGTATGTGTGTGTGATGTGTGTGTGTGTGTGCTCACATGCAGGTGCGTGCATGTGTGCGTGTGTGCGTGTGTGAGCGTGCATGTGTGTGTGTGTATATGTGGGGTGTGTGTGTGTATGATAAATTTGACAAATTTAGTTTATTGGTTAGAAAAAAATCAAGGGGAATTTTGCCATCCCTGGGAATCCTCTGAGCTATCTATTGGTACTGTATTGATAGATTTGGTAGGCACATGTGTACGCATGCGTGTGCGTTGTCAAGTGCATATTTGTCTTAAGCTGGGGCTTTCATTCTTTTCTCAACCTGTGACATACTGGTAACAAGGCTTTCCTGCCCTTTCTCTCCCTGACCTCTTCCCTCTCTCCTTAGCTCTGCCATTCTTCAGCCCCCTCCCAGTCTTGCAATCACTGTAGCTGTGTGCTCACCGTAAGACATTAGACTTTGTCCACACATGCAGATAGAACCTATTCAATTTAGTTAAGTTTGCCCTTCCGTCTAAGACTCTATCAGTATGCAAACCCGGAGTGTGGTAGTACTCCACAACCCTCATCCCCAAGCTGCACATGAGTCATGGAGGACACGAAGAGAAGCGGTTGTTCCATGAGCAGGTCCCGTAGACAGTGGAAGGTGGGTGTTGTTATGTTTTCAGAAAATCTCTCAGAAGGTTGAGATAGCTGAGCTCCCAAGAATCTTTTGGCTTCAGTATTTCATGAGTTAAAAGGCATTACCTCGAAAGAGGCCAGTACAGACGAAAGGCTTCCCCACATGGTTGAGTTCATAGGGTGATTACATGTAGAGCTTGGCAGACTCCATCATATGACTGTTGTCAGTGAAGTAAAATCAATTATCAGTTAGGGGGTATTAATTAAAACTGTAGCCTCCTCTAGGAAAAAACATTGATTCTTTCTCTCCATCAACACTTGATTATATATAGGCAAATGCAAATGTACAGTTTACTCTAGACAAAAGGAAGACAGGAACAGGGTATCCTTAGGATGTATCTGCTCATCGTCACTTAGTGCTTCCGGGTCAGGAGACCTCTTTTCAGCAGCACACACCCACTACAGTACTTTCTCTTTCACTCTCATTTTACCCAGTGTACCAGACCCATTGTACTGCACCCTGAGAATACAGTATTTCCCAGGGTTGCCACCCTCAGCATGATCAGAGAAGGTACTGCATGATCAAAATTAACCAGTGGCAATTACCATCTCTGCCTGACCTTTGGAGCAGATGGAGTGATCTCTACACTCTGGGGAGACTAAGGGAATCACACTGTTCTACTTTCAGAGTGACAGTTCACCGAAAAACAGAAAGACAGATGCTGAGGACCATGTAGTCTTTCAGTTCTTAGGTTTCAGTATGTGTGGAAGCAAAGCCTGGGAGCTTATCGAAGATTGGTAGTGAGCCTTGAGTTTTACCTCGTTGGATTCTAGTGTCAGTGTGTGGTGGAGTCCTTGGGAAAAGGTGCCTCTCTTGAGGCTGGCGTGCGTGGTTCAGGGAGCATATTCTCATGGTCATCAAGCCCAGGGATTTGCACACGGGCTGGACCATCATTGCTGCAGCCCTAAATGTCAAAGGCTGCTTGAGAAACCCTTTAAGGGCTAGCTTTCAGGGTTCATGAGAAGTTGCTTAAACACACCAGTCATTTTTGTGACTTTGTGATTCTCCCTTTTCTGTGATTCTCCCTTCTCTCGATACTTGCTTTAATCTCTCCGGCCATCTCTCCCTTTTCTCTCTGTCCAGCTCCCCCTTTCTCTGGCTAGTGTGGGTTTCATAGTGCTGGCTTACAAGCATTTCTAAAACAGCTCCATGACCCCAGTGGCCTATGTGCTTATGACTTCCAGACCTTGTTTATTTGAATTTCTGGTTACTCCCTGGCATTTTTTTTTAATGTATTTGTCTGTAGAACCTCTAATTCAGTATCTAACATTAAACCCAAAGTCATGGCAGGATGGCTCATGATATGAAAGGCAGTTGCCCCACGGCTGGTGACCTGAGTTGGGTGGATATGGTTGAAAGAGGAGATCCAGCTCCTTTAAATTATCCTCTGATTGCCACATGTGCTTGGTGGCACACGTACCCACACTGTCATACACATGCAAGTAAATGAAGGCAGTGTGTATCACCTTTGATTTGAAGAGACTCTCCTTTGCTGCTTTTGTGGTCCCTGTGATCTTAACCCAGTGCTGTGGCCAGGATCTGCCCCCAGTAGCTGCTCTCTGTTCCTCTGCATGCCTATGCCACTGTATTATTGTAACAATGCCTTTGGTGGTAATTACACGATGGAGAAGGCGTATTAGGAAGTACACAGATTAATCCTTGACGTTCCAGGCCAACCTCGCCATCACCGCAGCCTTTCACTCACTGCGGTTAAGTCTAGCGTACTTCAGTTTTGAATTTCGTTCCAGCCTCCGAAAACAGTTGTCGATAACTATCAGGTGTTTAGCTGTTTGAACTTAATGCAGTGAACACGCATGCGTCATTTTGCCACCATGTGTATCCCACCGAGTGGATGAAGTTGGGGGATGAAGTCTATGAGGAGATTCCTGGCCACGGTCTGCGTGTAAGTCATGTGAGGGCATTGGGAGACAGTGAAGGAAGGGAAAAATTCAGCCTTCAAGGACCTTTATAAAATTGCCTGCCATTACCCTCCCCCTCCCTCCCAAGCCTGAGTGCCCCCGAGCGTCAGGCGTGGAGCAGCCATGGCTGTAATCATGTTGTCTGTTCCATTCTCACATTTTTTGAGCTCTCATTTTCTTCCCGTTCTTCACAAATGAACAGTAATGATGCTCATTAGTAGCGGGGCTCATGGTGAACTTTAACCTTTCCCTCAGTGCCGTTGTGCATGTTCCCCATCTCCTATGAGATGACACAGAGAAAACTGAAGCAGTGTTGAGGATTCTGAGGCATACGAGAAAACATGGTCTATGAGTGATTGCAGTATCAGCACCATGAGTGGTCTGTCTTCTGAGATTCCTGTTTTGGCACTCCCGAGCATAGGAGGAAGGCCCCTATTGGTTTTGTAACCAAGTAGGTTGCTAATGCTTCCTGCCGTAGTTTGGATTTGAAATGGCCCTTAATAGGCCTGGGTGTTTGAGCACTGGTTCCCCAGCTAGGGGAGCCGTTTGGGAAACAGACCACTGGGCTGGGGGAGCAGGCCTTGAGGATTACAGGTGTCTCCAGAATCCAGCTAGCCCTCTGCTTCCCAACTGCTGTTGCAATGTAAGGAGTGACCTCAAGGCCCTGTTATCACAGCCAGAACCTGCTCCTGCCATTGTGTCTACCTTGTCTTCCTAGCCACGGTGGACTGCACCCCCTCATCCCCTTAGAGCAAATCCTTTCTCCTTTAAATTGTCCCTTTCAAGGCTTTTATTACAGTGACCAGAATGGTAATTGATATATTTCCAGTCAGATTGAAAATATGTGACAGGCTGAGGAACCCAGAGAAGGTAGGAAAAGTGGAAGCGTGGGGACCAGCACCCTTTCGTGGAGGGAAGGAAGGAAGTGGATTCTGTTGATTCTACGGTTCAAGTTGGGATATCCCTTGGTTTAGCATGTAGACAAAGCACTGAGGCTTGTGCTGACAGGTAGCTGCTGTTTACCAGCAGAACGTCTCCCTTAGAACAAGGGTGAGCTGGGGACCAAGAACTGCATGGGGAAAACCATGCTTGACATGCGCTGCTTGTGAGATAGATGACCAGGGAGACAGAGGAGGCCAGGTAGAGTAGAGAGCACACCGCAGCTGAGAACAGGAGTGGACTCTGGAACCAGACTTCTGATCCTTGAAATTTTGCTCTGATAAGGCATCACAAGGAAAGACCTGATACTAAAAAAATTAAAAACTTAATATGAAGCATGAATTTCTTTTAAAAAACTCAGGTCTACCAAACGTACACAAGAACCAAATGGACAATGTGAATATGTTTATTTCTCTCAGTATCAGTAGCTATGATGGTTGATGCTATATGTGAAGTTGAATGAGCTTCAAGCACTCTTATTCTTATTTAGATTTATTTATTTTGTATGTGTTGGGTTTCGCCTGCATGTATGTATGTATGTATGCCATGTGTATGCCCGATGGCCATGGGGGTCAAAAAAGAGGGAATCGGGTTCTCTGAAACTGGACTTACAGATGGTTGTTGTCTTAGGGTTTCACTGCTGTGATGAGACACCACGACCAAGGCAACTCTTATAAGGACATTTAATTGAGCCTGGCTTACAGGTTCAGAGGTTCAGTGCATAGTCATCAAGGCAGGGCATGGCAGCATGCAGGCAGGCGTGGTGCAGAAGGAGCTCAGAGTTCTACATCTTCATTTGAGGGCTGCTAGGAGAAGACTGGCTTCCTGGCAACCAGGAAGAGGGTCTTAAAGCCCATGCCCATAGTGACACACCTACTCCAACAAGGCCACAACTAATAGTGCCGAGCATATACAGACCATCATAGTTGCCAACCAATATTCGGGGCCTCTGTAAGAGCAGCCAGACTCCTAACCACTGATCTGTCTCTCTAGCCCCCATATTGTTTTTTTTTTTCCTACGTGTATCTATGGGGATATTTCTAGGTAAGAATTAATGAATTTGAATTCATACTTGTAGTAAATGGCCCTCTCCAGTACAAACCAGCATCCTCCATCAGTGAATGGGGAAGGAAGGATTTGCCCTCTCATTTCCTTTCCTCACAGCTAGAGGTCAGACAGCTTACTTCTGCCCTCTAACTTGGCTTTCTCAGACCTTTAGACAGGAACTTCAGCGTTCTGAAGTCTCCGGCCCACACTGGACAATCATGATCCTTCTCTGTGAAATGCTGAACCAGTACCTCCTCCTTCCACCACCTCTGTATGTACGTACAGAGCTGTGTGCTGCAGACACTCAACTTATAAAGTCACCTTTCAAAGCAAAGTGCCACACCCAAATGGATTCACTCGTACATTTTATGAAACGCTTACAAAGCATTTATAGCAATTATCTACAATCTCTTTCAGAAGATAAAAGCAGAAAGGTGTCATAACTTGTGAAGCCATTGTTACCCTAATACTGAAACTAGACAAGATATAGAGGAAAACAAAGCTAGCAACTAATATCTCTCATGAACATACATGTAAAAATATATTAGGGAAAAATCCAATAGTATATAAAAAGGATTCTATGTCATGACATAGTGAGCTTAATCACTGCTATGCACAATGACTCAGAATTTAAAAGTCTGTTCATACAGCCTACCACATGAGTAGACCAAATAAGAAACATCAAATGATCGTATTCATAGATGCTAAAAGAAACCCTGGTGCCCTTAGACTCATCTGGCATCCTAGTACTTTGGAAGCTGAGGCAGGAGAATTGCATGTTGGAAGTCAGCTTGAACTGACGTCATTATGAGTTCAGATCAGTTTGGACTATATTATGAGACTGTCGCAAAACCAAAGCAACCAAATGCAAGCTAAGTGCTGAAAAGCATTTGACAGTGGCAGTTTTGTCATCTGGGAGGTTTTATTTCCACCTCCCCAGTCCATATGCATCTATTGTCCTAATCCTAAGCCCCTGTGTGGTTTTCTCCCACTCCTGTGAACAAAGACTCTTCTTCATTGTAGCCTTAGAACATCTAATCTTTGATACAAGCATAGGAAAGTGCCTGAATACATAAAAGTCAATTGTTTCCTTACACTCCAGAAAGAAATAGTGCAGTGTTACATGAAGAACACGATAGAGTAGCATTAGTTATCCCTAAAATAAAACCTATATAGGTTTAAAGAAGAAAACCACAGAATCATAATGTACTGGCTAGTTTTGTGTGTCAACTTGACTCAGGCTGGAGTTATCACAGAGAAAGGAGTTTCAGTTGGGGAAGTGAGTCTATGAGATCCACCTGTGGGGCATTTTCCCAATTAGTGATCAAGTGGGGAAGGCCCCTTGTGGGTGGTGCTATCTCTGGGCTGGAAGTCTTGGGTTTATAAGAGAGCAGGCTGAGCAAGCCAGGAGAAGCAAGCCAGTAAGGAACATCCCTCCATGGCCTCTGCATCAGCTCCTGCTACCTGACCTGCTTGAGTTCCAGTCCTGACTTCCTTGTGATAAACAGCAATGTGGAAGTAAGCCAAGTAAACCCTTTCCTCCCCAACTTGCTTCGTGGTCATGATGTTTGTGCAGGAATAGAAACCCTGACTAAGACACATAATGAAAGAAGTCCAAGAAAAACGAAGTTAATTGGGACTAGTCCTCACTGCTGGGTAGGGATTTGGGTATTTGGTATCACACAGGGTTGGTTTTTACCTGATGAGACCTAGACATTTAGTGTAATCCCAATCTGATTGCTATTAGGTTATTTCATGTTTGTTGAAAAACTATTCTGACATTTACACCAGGAGGCAAAGGACTCAGCAAGGCCGACATAGTGTAGAGGCAGTAAAGTCGAGCTGAGGGATTAATACTCCTTGACACTGAGACTCACTACGAAGCCACAGATATCAGATGGTGCTTTTGAAAGAGTAGACTCATTAGTGGAGCAGAGTGGAGAACCTAGACATAAACCCTTCTGAGTACAGCTCAGCTGGCTGCTCTTTGACAAAGGAGCAAAGGCAGCTATTTAGTAGGTGAGACTGGGAGCTGGGCTTCCCCAGGCACAAAGCTGAGTAGACACAGGCCAAATGCCATTTAATAAAATCAACTCAGAATGGGTCAGCGATACAAATCTAAAATACGAAGCTATAGAGTCTCTAGAGAATGACACAGGAATATTAGATAACCTGGAGTCTAACAGAGACTGACACAGTCAATGAATGACAGAACTGCAAAGATTGGCATCATTGAAAGTAAAATGTTTAGGGGTAGGGGCCTGCCTTGCCAGGAGGACATTTGCTGGGTTCAGGGGCTCAGGATTGTAACCCTTGACACTGGGAAACAAAAATGTCTTCTCTGAAACTGTCCAGAGTATCAGGAGAAAGTCCGTAAGTTGGAGGAAATATTTCTTAAAAGCACCAAAAGTAAAAACGAACAAACAAAAAAATTGTGATCTAAAATATGCAAAGATCCCCTCAAACTCAATAGCAGATCATTACCTGGTGGAAAAATGGACAAGACAGTAGACAGATACTTTGTGAAAGAACATACAGAAAGCCTGGCAGTGGTGCTGCACACCTTTAACCTCAGCACTTGGGAGGCAGAGGCAGGCAGATCTCTTGAGTTTGAGGCCAGCCTGCTTTATAGAGAGAGTTCCAGGACAGCCAGGAATTTATGGAGAAACCCTGTCTTGAAAAACCAAACTAAACCAACCTAAACCAAAACTCCACAGAAGTCAGAAATCAATATATGAACACATGCTTGTGTTATGTGAGGAATGCAAATAAAAGTGACCGTGGAATTGCAGTATATACCTGTGGCAAGACACTGGGAACTCCAAAGGGAGCATCCGATGCTGGCATGAGCATCGAGCAACTGCAGATAGGGATGTGTATTTTTTCTCATCAATAAAGAAAAACAATAGAGAAACCCACACCTTCTTCATCCATTGAGGAATATGTCAAATGCCTGTCACCTTAGGCTGCTCTCATGAAGCCTTAATAATACTGCATCTCATGGGGCAGTGAGTGCTCGCTATCCCTAGAGTAATGTTCCATGTTTAGAACTCACACACTTACGATATTTCGTAATAAGTTGAGTGTCTACTGTGTTAAAATTTAGGTAGAGCAGTAGTTCTCAACTTTTCTAGAGCGGCAGTCCTTTGATACAGTTCCTCATGTTGTGGTGACCCCACCCCAACCATAAAATTATTTTGTTGCTACTTCATATCTGTAATTTTGCAACTGTTCTGATTTATAATGTAAATACCTGATTTGCAGGATCTCTGATACGCAGCCCCCAGAGGAGTCTTAACCCACAGGTTGAGAACCGTTGAGCTAGAGGAAGCACGAGCTGGGGGTGAGATGCTCTGATAGGTCAGGCTCCTTAGGTTAGTGGCTGGATAAGATTGCATCTCTGAGGCCATTCATTCCCCATTACACACAACACAGAGCCCAGGGATGGTGTGTCAGACACGGCTTTTGAAAGAACCAGCAGCCACATTAGTGTTATACATGTCGGGAGTGACCTGTTCTACCTGAACAAATGTTTTCTATTCCTGACTCAATAAATATATAGCTAATCTTTAAATTCCGTTTCTTTGTTGAGCTAGTTTTGGCAGTAGCAGTTATCTTTCTTACCAGCTGAGTCTAATTTAGTCTAGACTTTGGGCTGAAGGATGGACCGTTTCATTGGTGAATTCCCTTTAGACATTACTCCCACATTAGGCTGAAAGCAGCCCATCTCCCAGAGGTAAGGTATACATAGGTTTTTTTTGTTTTTGTTTTTTAACCTGCTTTGGACTGTTCTCTGCTTAAGCCTTCCTCCATGCGTTGCAGTGGATATAGAATGAATAGCATGTGTCTCGGATTACAGTCTTGGCTCTGACTAATTTCTTGAATTATTTTATGTAAGGTATTTAATCACTGTGTCTTATTTTCTGAGCATACAATATGAAAAAAACTAATACTAGTGTCCATTTAACTCATAAGAATATTGAAGATTATATATGAAAAACTGCTTAGAGCCTTCAAGAAAAAGGATTAAAAAAAAATCTCATCGAACCCAATGTCAGCTATGCATACTACATTGGAAAAGCCTCGTAGTTTTTATAGATTTTTATAGAGTTGGTTTAGGTTTCAGGAGACTTTCCTTTGCTCTTGGATCGTGTTCATATATAGTTTTGTGTTTGTCTGTTTGTTGGATTTCTTTTCAGTGGTGTGAATTACCTGTCTACCGTTTTGACGTTGTAAGCTTCTGGCCAACTCAGAGTGCAATATTTTTTCCCTGTGTGGCCAAAGTAGCTCCAGTGAAGATCTTTCTTTCTTCTTTCTTTCCTTCCTTCTTTCCTTCCTTCCTTCCTTCCTCCCTCCCTCCCTCCCTCCCTTCCTCCCTCCCCCCCTTTCTTTCTTTTTATATTCTTGCAAAAGGATGCTGAAAACTCTCCATTCTTTTCTTTTCATTGTGGTAATTTAGCAGGTTGTTCTGGTTGACATTTTTCATTGGCTCTGGTGTCTTGTATGATCTTTGTCACCTGATCTACCTAACGTGAGTGGGGACCAAAGGCTAGCTCCTTTCCTGCAAGGAATTTTATAAGGTTTCCTAGGGCATCTTTGATTTATTTATTTATTTTAATATTCTCTAAAGTTCATAGGCACTTTTAAGTTTAACTCAGCTTTTTTAAGCTCTCACCACTTCCTTTTGAACCATGGTGGATCTCCTAAGTAGACGCTGAAGAACAGGACCTGTGGCTCTGTACTAGGACACCCTACACTTCTCCATTATCCAGTTCCCCAACTGACACCTTGGCGCTAAAATCTCCTCTTCCCTTGGCCTATTTCCAGGTCACCTGGAAAAGTATTAGCTTGTGAAAGCCTCATTTCTGGTGTTTCAAAAATGCAGTTTCTAGAGGCTCTTCTTTTCAGTGATCTCCAGACTTTCCAAAGATCTGGAGACTCTGCTAAGCCATTTCCTGCAGATCAGTGAGTTCTGCCTTGCTGCTTCCTTTCAAGATCCCTGAACACTCTCACTCTCTCTGTCTGTCTCTGTCTGTCTGTCTCGGTCTGTCTCTGTCTGTCTCTGCCTGTCTCTGCCTTTCTCTCTGTCTGTCTCTCTCTCTCTCTCTCTCTCTCTCTCTCACACACACACACACACACACAAAATCTCTCCTTTTTCTCTAACACACATGCTTCTATGTGCATTGTGACATCATGGAATGATTAGATCTACTAATTTACAAATAAATTACATAGTTATCATTTTTTTGGTAAAAATAAAACAAAACAAAGCAACTACAACAAAGACAGCAACAATAGCAACAAAACCCCTGTCTTAGTTAGGGGTTCTCTAGAGTCACAGAACTTAGTTTCTATATAGTAAAGGGATTTATTGATGACTTATAGTTTGTAGTCCAACTCCCAACAATCAACTCTCAACAACAGTCA
>JADRCD010234538.1:0-10228 GCA_019843815.1 Montemys delectorum
AGTAAGATAAATACATACATGCATGCATACATACATACATACATACACACACACACATAAATGATAGACAGACAGACATATATATATATATATATGGCTCAGTGGCCAACAGCACTGGCTGCTCTTGCAGAGCACCTGAGTTCAATTCCCAGTACCCACACAGAGGTTCACAGCTGCCTACAACACCGGAGGATGTGATGCCCTCTTCTCACCCCCACAGGCATCAGGCACACATGTGGCAAACAGATGCATGAAAGCAATACATTGATACAATAAAAATGAAGATATAAGATTCTAAATGTCTCTTCTTACTGCTCTCTTCCAGGCTGAGAAAGCAAACAGAAGCCGAAACAAAAGGAGCACAGAGCAGAACCTCTTACTAGAACAGGATTCTGATCTCAATAACCTTCCCGAGTCTAGGAGACCCAGCAAGATGGCTCACTTTAAAGCTAGCTTAGCCAGTGCACTGAGTGAGTCGGGAGCCACAGTCCAAATGCTCAGATTCTAACTCCAGTTCTTGCCATGCCTCCAATACCCTAGGAGCAGCTGATAATGGGGAATCCTAAGAATTTAAAACATCTTAAGGGGCTATTTTCAAACATTGCTGGTGTTTGCCATTAAACCTAAAAATACACATTCATATCTCAACGGTCAGTTCTCTGGATTATGTCTTCAAACCATGGAAAACACATGCAGTCTTGTGCTGAAAGCATATCTGAGAGTTAGTAACAACTGTCCAAAACTGAACATTAAAGAGCAGGCATGGCCATTAGTGAGAGCACCTAATGAAAGATTATTATTATACAACTGCAAAACGTAAGTCCTGCATGTCAGCCTTAAGGGCATTACGCTAAGTGGGAAAGGGTTAAAACAAATGACATCCTGTATGATTTATTTATCCAATATCCTTCAAGTGGCCAAGCTGCAGGGATGATGGGAAAATGCATGGATATTTCTAGAGATTAGGTGGTGGGAAGGAGAGAGAAGGTGTGGCTCCTAAATGTCACAAGGTCACGATTAGGTCTATATGGTGATATGTAGTTTTACATTTTTCTTCTATTTTATTTGTCTATTTGTTTTGTGTGTATGGGTATTCTGCCTGCATGCCTGTCTGTGGACCACATGTGTGCCTTTTGTCTGTGGCGGTTGGGTGAGGATATAAGTTGCCCTGTAGCTGGAGTTACAGATCATTGTGAGCTGCCATGTGGGTGCTGGGAATCAAACCCAGGTCCTCTGTGAGGGCGGCAAACCCTCTTACCCACTGAGCCATCTCTCTAGCCCCTAGTCTTACATCTTGATAGTGGCCTAGTCTCCTCAAGGCTATGCACGTGATGAAATGCCACAGATGTGCACACATTCCACCAGGATCTGTTTCCTGGCCTTAATACTGTGTCAAGGTTCACGAGACATAGCTCCTGGAAAGAACTGCCTATGGCAGAGCACACAGGCTTCACTACACCGGGTCAAATCCGTGACCAGTTCAAACTGCTGTTAGGTGTAAAGGTAAGTTTAAAAGGTAAGTTTAAAGCTTACAGAGCCACTGGCTGTGGCGATGATCAGAGCGCTCAGGGAGCAGAGACAGGGCATCTCTCTAACACTGAGGCCAGCCTACATCTACACAAATAGTTCCAGGCTAGCCAAGACTATAGAGTTAGACTCTGTCACAAAGAAAGAGAGGGGGGAGGGAGGAAGAAGAAAAGAAGGGAATAAAGAGAGAAACGAATCCCAGAGTAAAATCTTATTTAAAAGCCATTTTAAAAGTCAATTAAGAAATTGGCTGAATTTCACCTCCTAGTGGTACATTCTTTATGCTTACCCTTGCCTAATCCTCTCTAGTACTGGTGTCTCCATCTCGGCCTTCTGATTGTGAGCCAGCAAGCTGATTTTGTGAAGTATTAGGTATTAGTGGGAAACAGTAAACATACCTTTATCTCAAGCTTGGAGCTGTTGTGCACACCTGTAATCCCAGCACTCCTGAGACAGGGACAGAGGACAGAGGATTCAAGGCAAGTCTGAGCTACTCACTCACTCACACACACACACATGCACACACTTCAATAAATATTAAATTATGAGGGACATATTTATAGTGAAATGTTATGGTGCTGGCCGCTGATGTAGCTACAATGGTAGAGTGCTTGTCTAGCATAAAGGCCTGGCGGTCTGACCCCCAGTACCCTATAAACAGGTTATGATGGCTTACCCCTGCTGTCCAGTACCCAGGAGGTAGAGGCAGAGGATCAAAGGTGTCAGCCTCAGCTCCATAGTGAATTCAAAGCCAGCCTCAGACACATGAGACCCTGTCTTGAAAACTTAATCGTTAGGGCTGGAAAGATGGCTCTGCTGGGAAGGTGCTTGCCATGCAGCTCACAAGAACTCATAAGGCAAAACAACAACAAAAAGAACAAACACAGTACACGCCTGCACTCCCAGTGTAGGGAGGCAGAGACAGGGCCTGGCCAGGGGGGCTGCTTCTCAATCAGTTTACCAAATCTGTGAGCTCCAGGTTCACGGAAAGCCTGGGTCAAAAACTAACATGGAGAGGGAGGGAGAAAGATGAGACACTCAAGTCGAACACACACACATTTACACACACACATACATACACATATACACACAAACACACACACATACACACACAAACACATATACACACACATACACATATACACACAAACACACACACACACATACACACACAAACACATATACACACACATACACATATACACACAAACACACACACACATACATACACACACATACACATATACACACAAATGCATACACATATACACACAAACACAAACACACACATATACACACACATACACATGTACACACACATACATACACACAAACATATACAAACATATACACACAAACACACACATACATATATACATACACACACAAACACATATACACACAAATACACATATACACACAAACACATACACATATACACACATATACATATACACACATATACACACAAACACACACATACACATATACACACAAATACACTTATACACACATACACATATATACACAAACACACATATACACACAAACACATACATACACATACATATATACAAACACATACACACATACACACATAATCACACACGTATGATAGACAAATAAATAAAATGTTAATGGGAAACAGTATACAATGTCTTGTGATTTCACATTTCACTTCTGCTCTGTGTGTGTGTGTGTGTGTGTGTGTGTGTGTGTGTGTGTGTGTGCATGTGTGTGTGCATGTGTGTGGCATGTGTGTGGCATGTGTGTGGCATGTGGGTGGCAGGTATAAAGCCAAAATGTAAATCAAAATAGTGGCTTTCTCAAAGCAGTGGCTTTGAATAATTAGCGTTTCTTCTTTTATGCTTCTCTCTATACTCTGAGCTTCTACTAATGAGGGAGAACCACCGTGGTCTTCGGAGACTTCAGACAGACCATTCATTATTTAACGTGGTAAAGAGAAAGCAGGACCATGATTTCCAAGAACGGAATTTGGTTTCTTGTCACAGTTAGATAAGAGGTAGGAACATAAACAACAGTCTGTGAGCCAGCAGACTCTGAAAGGCAGAGAGTAGTGGAAGGACAGCCAGACTTGAGCAGGAAATGTGTTTAACAGTGGAAGGTCGGACTTAACTCTTGCCCGTGGGACACATCACCTGAAGCTCTCAGAAGAAATAAACATTCAAAGCTGTGACTCCCACTGCCACTATCTCTGCATGGGGATGTTTCAAACACACTGGAGAAGCAGCAAAAACTATATATTTAAAGCCTGCGCTGCTTGCAGAGGGCAATCATCCGGGGCAGGGCTATCAGCAGCGCCAGATGAGCCTGACACAGGTCCACCTTAAGATCACATCTCCCCAGCTGCACTGCACATGCCTCTGCCATTGCTCACAGAGAAAGCCTGGGGCTCTAGATAATGGGACTTGGCCCCAAGTACTCCTGGAGCATGCATTTTCTTGTCATTCTGGGAAAGCCAAGGCTGAGCTGCGCAGCCTGACCCTGGACAGACCCTTGACATTCCCCTGGATGCTGACTAAATAAAGGGTTATTGCCTTCTTTAAACTGAAGACCATTGTGTGCTGCACACATCTGGCCCTTTTGCAGAGACTTCAGCGCTACAAAGGAGCTAGACGTCTACCTTGGACGAAGCTGTCGGTTGTTGATATTCAACAGAAGTCACAGTTGCGGCAGGAGCAGAACCTCAGACACAGCCAGAAGAGAAAATGCTATAGGAGGACTCTAGAGTGTATTCCCGGATTTCAGAGAAAGGAAGTGTTTCTGGCACAAACCACCACAGCTGCCCACTGACCAGTAGATCTAAGAGAATGCGTCTACCAAGTACTACAGACAGGAGGATGGCACTGTGGCTTCCAGGAGGGCATCTCACCCTGCTGCTACTGCTCTGGGTCCAGCAGACACCCGTGGAGAGCGCCGAGGTAGGGGCTATCTAGAAGTTAGTCTCCTTTGATCAACGCACCAATAGGCTATTCACCTGGGGGCCACCTAAGTGCTGAGAACTTAGCCACTGGCAATCTAAGAGTAAACAATGTTAGTGACGGGAACAATTGCTATAAAAAATTTAAATTTTTTATAAGTCATAAATCTAGCATAGTTGATGTGAGTGCCATTGAGTTATTTTCCTGATTCTTTTAAGTATTAAAATAATGCTTCCACAGGAGAAATAATGTGGAATAGCCTATTTAACTTGAAACTGCTTTATACAGACAGCACACATTTGGAGTATCCTAATTTTTAAGATCTATAGACTAAAAATAAGCTAATAATAATGGATGACACAGGAAATACTTGAGATCTGGTGACATGTTAAAAATGTGTCAGAGTTTATTTTGATATTTGACAGAATGTGATTCTTGGCTTGGATTAATGAAAGCTTGTTTTAAAATCTGATGCACTGGTTAACATCATTCAATCAGTCTTAAAAATTGAATCTAGACTGTATGCAACTATTGTATGCACGTCATCATAAATCACACCGTTAAAATACCAAATCGTGTGTTCTCTAGCTCCATCCCCAACAACACTGACCTTGGGCATAATCTTGCCTTTCGATGAGTACTATTCTTGAGAAAAGCACCATTGCTTTGCTAAGAAATAAGCATCTGTCTGAATGTAGGGGATGCTAATACGGTTCTCACTAACGAGCTGATGAAAGCCAGTGAGCCTCTTTTCAAGTCTTCATTTCGGCACTCTCTAGACAATACTCAACTGTTTCCCCACCTCAAAGAGGAGTGTCCTTTCCAGCCCCTCACTACCAAAGAAGAGGGCTCCCAGGCACTGTCCCACTCCGCTCCCCCAGAAACCCTGCTTTCTTGAGCTTTGGAAGTACAGCTGCATGCACGGGGTTCCGCTCTGCTCTCCACCCTGGAGCCTGGCTAGCCTTATGTCTTATGTCTTTGGCACAAGTGCTTCTCCCCCAAAACAAGTTGTTACCTGAGAGGCCTCAGGCCTGCACTACCAGCAACTGGAGAGACAAGTCTGACAGGCTCTGGAATTTCCTCTGGACACCAGACGCAGAGGTGTGTGCCCGCGGGCTAACGAGGAGAAGAGCAGTGCTTCAGCTTGCTTGTTTGCTTTAGTTTTTTCCTCCTTCTTCCCCTGGAAGCTAAGTTAGCATGAAGGTTTTTATTTATGGAAGTCTCTCTTGGAAAACCTAATGCTACTTATCAGCCAAGGCTTTTCTTCAATAGAGTTAAAGGATTTAAGACAGGGTAGCTGGAAAGATGGCTTGGTGGTTAAAGTGCTTGATGCACACATGTGAGGACCTGAGTTCGGGTCCCCAGAATGCACATGAAATCCAGGAGTGGAAGAATGCACATCTGGAACCCCAGCATGGGCAGTGAGAAAGGGTTGCAGAGACAGGCAGATCCCTGGAGCTCCAGAGATCAGTAGCCAACCACTCGGCGAAACTGCCAAGCTCCTGGCTTAAATGGAGAATAATGGAGGAAGACGTATGTCATTGACCTCTCTGGATTCTGTGTGCATGCACACGCATAGCAAAATATACAGTTAAAGATATATATATACATATATATGTGTGTGTGTATATATATATATACATATATATGTGTGTGTGTGTATATATATGTGTGTATGTATATATATGTATATGTATATATTGATATATACATACATATGTATATGTATATGAATATAAGGTTGCTTTAGTTTTACTGGGTTGGTTGGGCTGAGACAGAGTCCCACACTGCAGTGCAGGCCAGCCTTAAACTTACTATGTGGTCAAGCATGCTCAAACTCATAGCAATTCTTCTGTTTCTAAGGATTATAAGCATGAGCCACCACACCCAGCTCTTAACATGCTTTCTGACACCCATGAGAGAATCTGAGGAGGAAGAAACCGAAGGAAGTGGAAAGTACAATTAAACCATAACGTTAGTGCTTTATTGTCAACAAACTCAAAGACAGAAACACTGTGAATTCTACCGTAGAGAACTCTTCCTCCCTGGGGAGATGAGCCTTGGAGCTTTCTGTGCCACTTATGAATAATAATCATCCCAGCCCAGGTGGGAATAGCATGGGGTCATTATAGTGGGTACAGCTTGAGCATTCCGTGTAAAATACTTCAGCCAGTATTGTTGGGCACAAAACTCTGCAACTTCATTTCCATCTAATTTGAATAACCGCAAATCAAGATTTCTTCTTCTCATAGGCTGCTCTTCAGGTCGACTTGGACTTGACCCCAAACTCCTTTGATGATCAATACCAAGGCTGTAGCAAAGAGGTGGTGGAGGAGCTAAACCAAGGAGACTATTTCATGAAGGAGATAGAAACTCATAAGTCTTACTCCAGAGCCTGGCAAAAAGCCCACCTAACCTGGCTGAACCAGGCGAAGTCCCTCCCTGAGAGCATGGCCCCTGTGCATGCCGTGGCCATCTTGGTTTTCACCTTGAATCTCAATGTGAGCTCTGACTTTGCCAAGGCCATGACCAGGGCTGCGGGGTCTCCTGGGCAGTACAGTCAGTCATTCCACTTCAAGTATCTGCACTACTACCTCACCTCGGCCATCCAGCTGCTGAGGACAGAGAGCTCTACAAAGAACAGCAGTCTGTGTTACAAGGTATACCACAGGATGAAGGATGTGAACATTGATGTGGGTGTGGGTTCCACCATTCGATTCGGCCAGTTCCTCTCCGCCTCCCGGCTAAAGGAAGACATGCAGGTGTCTGGAAACCAAACCCTGTTTACTATTTTCACTTGTCTGGGTGCCTCTGTGCAAGACTTCTCTCTCAGGAAGGAAGTCTTAATCCCCCCTTATGAGTTATTTGAAGTCCTAAGTAAGAACTGCAGCCCCAGAGGAGATTTGATAAACTTGCAGTCTGCTGGGAACATGAGCACGTATAACTGCCAGCTGCTAAAAGGTGAGCTTGCTCTAAACTGGGTCTGTATGTATAAGAATGAGAAATCACTTTTCGTTTATCAAAGGGTTTTTTTTTTTTTTTAAACTGAGTGGGCTTGGAGTAAGGGACTTGAAAACAGGGAAACTTGCCCCCAATAACGACAGAACTGACCAACTAAGTTTATTTTCTGCTTCATGTCCCACCCTCTTCTACCTTTAAAAAGAAAAAGTGTCTCTACAGTGGCACGATATTAGGTCCTTATCCACTGGGCTCTGTTCCAGCAACCCAGAAGCTGGTTGCAAACCTAGGCACTACCAAACTCTACATATATGATGTTTCTCCTATATACACATACCTATGATAAAATTGAATTTATAATAAGCCAAAAGCAGTTTAAATGTTCACTCTCCCCACCCCACATCAGCTTATTGTAGCTTACTCCCCCTCCTCACTGTAACGTGACTCAACACAGTGCATATGTGATGATAAGACATGAGAGGAATGGTCTGGGCTGGCAGCACATACAGGGTGGAAACACTGCAGGAAAGGATGACTGGCATCCCACTAGGGATGGACCAAAATTATACAAGATTTTATCTTGCTACTCAGAATGAGACCTAATCTAGTTTATGAATGGTGACATTTCTGAAATACTTCATGTACAATTTTCAGAGCACATTTGACTAGAAATCAAGTCATAAAAAGTAAAATTGATGACTTTATATTCTGTGTTATATGGAAAACACAGACTTTTAATAAGCCTTGATTGCTGCCCAAGTTCCAAATAGCAAGGAGCTTGACCATTGAGAAGTAAGCCAAGAGCTCAAACTGGTAGCAAAAGAAGATATATGAAAGCGGAATTATTCTACATTGCCCTGTCTCCCCTGTCATTATTTTGTTGCCCCTCACATGACCTATACTGGTTAACATAGTAACATGTTTTCATGTTTCTTAAAAGATTCAAAGTATGCCAACTAATGTTAATTTGTTTTTCTCCCTTAAGTGGTTTCTTTCAGCAAAACAATGTGTGCCAAACACACACACACACACACACACACACACACACACACACACACACAAATACACAATCTGCTCTTTATCACTGCACTTACAAAGAAGGATTTATGTCAAAATGTTTCAGCTCATCAAAATTCTTGGCATGCTTTCTAGAAAAACACAGGCAGCTGTTTGTAGCAGCTTAGTTTTACCTGTGACCTTTGCCAGTGACAAAGCATGGTAGTGTGGCCTTGGGGAAGGGGCTTAGCCTCTGCACCTGTTGCTTTCCATGAAAAGGGAAAGTTATCTTCTGAACTTGTCCTGTAAGGTTCCAGTGAGAAGAAAATGGCTTAGTGTGTGGGAAGGCTTGGTGCTGGCCCTCAGACATGCTGAAGGACTCAGACTCTGGATCCAAGATGGGTCTCCTGTTTCCTCTTAGACTGGACTTCAGTCCTCTGGAACATCTTCTACCTGTGGTGTACCACTGCCCCTGAAGTACAGGGACTGTCTTGTGGGGGGGCGGGGAATGGGTAGAGCTGCTTATGCTGTCTTGTGACTATAATTTTGACACTAGGAGAGAGAGAGGCTGAGGCAGGAGGATTGTTCCAAGTCCAAGGCCAGCCCAGACTACAGAGTGAACTCTAGGCTGAGACCGGGTCTGAAAGAACAAGTAATTGAATCTGACCTGTCAGAGTTAAAAGTGAGTGGACGTTGGAGTCATAGAGAGTCAGAGAGGCTCAGCAGCAGGGAGGCCTCGTGAGGATGCCTGACCCTGAGCTGGTTAGTCTGTTTATGAAATAGAAGCAGTGCCTGCTTGTGGAAATGACATCACAGAACCTAGGTGTCCACTCTCCCCCCAAACAGAAGCAAGAAACTGGAAGGCCTTTGCAGGTGAAAGAGGGATAATGTAGAAGAGCTTAATAGTATAGACATGTGTTTTAGTGAGGCTGACGGTGAGGACAGAGACAGACAGAAACAGGAGCTCCACTACATTTCCAGTGCCCACTTTTTCCTGGGGAATCTTCCAAAGATTAACAGGAAGGAAAAGCTAATTTAAAGCTAATTTAACGTGGTAGGATGGCATTAAAAAAATAATTGGGGCCTGGAGAGATGGCCTAGCACTTAAGAACATGTACTGGTCGGTACCTGGCAAAGGGCCTGGGTTTGGTTTCCAGAACACACAGCAGCCAGCCACAGCTAGCTGTAACTTCAGTCTAGAGATGGTGAAGCGCCCGGCTTCCTCAGGTACCTGGCCTCACCTGTCCATACCTAGGAGACACACACACACACACACACACACACACACACACACACACACCCCAGTGTTAAAAGTGATAAAAACTGACTGTGCCAGGTCTGAAGAGGATGGACAGGACCATAGCATGCCAATACCACTTTTGTGACTGATGTACTAGCATCTTCATAACAAAAACAGCTAGGGGCCTGAATCCAGCAGATATTCACCGAGCACTTCCTGTGTGCTGAAACTGTTCCACCCGTGGGGAATGGCTCAGTGGATACCTCTGCCCTCAGTGGACTTCCATTGCAGTGTGGTGGGACAACCCAGAGTGAGAGAACCAAGTGAACCATAGAGGAGGAAGTGGCAGCTACCACAGAACAGAACTGAGCAGGACCAGGGGCTGGGGGATGCTGTGTCGGGTGGTCACAGTATTAGTGTGGCCATTAAGGGAAGCATCAGAGAAGAGGGGCAGGAGGAGACTTAGTCATAGAAGAGTCTGCGGAAAGGGCCTGCCAGGGAGGAATCAGCCTCTGCCTGCACACACCCGTGACACTGACATCCCTCTGCCCCCACACACCCGTGA
>JADRCD010234539.1:0-41014 GCA_019843815.1 Montemys delectorum
TTCTATGGTTAAGTAGACAAATGTGGATAGTGTGAGTAACTGCAAACAAAGCGTCAGTCCTGAGGAGGGTCAAAGAGATACGGGGTGAGTTATATCATGTAGGAAGTGCAGCCACCTGAGCAAAAAACAGCTTATGGTAAAGTAAAAGAAACAGGAGAAATAAAGCAAGTATTATGGTTTGGCCATTTTGTTTCTAGGCAATATTGGACGTTGTTGTGAATCTTCAGTTTAGCCTGATAGAAAAACTGTGGCAAACATTCTGGCGCTATTCCCCATCTACTCCAACCGACGGCACTACCATTACGGAGTCAAGGTCAGAATCCACATGCCTTTCTGATTTATGTTCACAAGGAAGTAGATGCCACAGATAATGAACTAGAGATATGTATGTATACCAGTTGTGAACTTCACCTTATAACACTGAGTAGATTGACGCTTTGACCAACCTAGGAGTAAACCACAGACTGCTCTCCTGAGATTTGAGTGTGTGTAGCTCCCATTTTATTGATTTGGGGACTATTATCTCTATGTCATGCTAGTGGAATACTATCCTGTCTGCCATTCAGACCATAAGAAAATATTAATGTACATAGGTAGCCCTGGGGGTGTGTTTGTATATATACATCCATATATATCCAGCCATATGACACCAGTGCAATGATGGTATAGTTCTAACCTCAGTAATATTTGGTAAATTATTTTTAAAGTCCATTTTCTGTCTTATCCTCATTTGCCATCTATTCATTTGCAACATTTATTCACACCAGCAATCTGAGTGAAATAGAAAGTCGACTTCCGAAAGCAAAGCTGATAACTCTGTGCAAACATGAGTCTATCCTGAAATGGATGTGTAACTGTGACCATGGGATGTACCAGGCTTTGGTGGAGATTCTCATCCCCGACGTCCTTAGACCCATTCCTAGTAAGTTAAATGGAGACAACTACGGATGCTTTTGTTCTCATACATACCACCCAAGAAATTTTGGGGGTTGATGTTGCAATCAGGAGTGATCCTAACTTTATATTAATTTGTCAAATAAAAACCATGCAGCATAGAGAATATTGCATGAAAGAAGCCTAGAGTACCATTGCAGTGAAGGGGAACTGACCTATCTTCCAGTCTTTTCCAGTATTATTTTTAAAAGCTAACCCACAGTTATGACACCCTCAATAAACTAATTGCAAGAACACTGATAGTCTAGTCAACTGTGCAGAATTATTCTACTCAAGACTAAGGTCCTATCATATAGCTGAAAAATATTCAAACCTCTAATTGCAGACCATTCCCTTTCATTGTTGCCTAGAATTTGAGATGGATTGATTGTGGTTTTGAGTAGAGTTCAATTCCTGTATAAAATTACATATTCTGTCACCTGTGCATCTTCAGAACAACAAACTCAGTTTCCATTAACGCTCATGGTTAACTAGGATTTGAGGAAAAACTAATAATACACAAGCAATGCACCCACCGTTAAGGGACTAGAAATTGCATGCATCACTCAGATAACTTTTTCAGTAATCACGTACAAAGCCTTCTTTTGTAATTGTAGATGTAAATGCTGCTATACATTCTGTTAGAGGTAGTTGGCACTACTTTATACATGTAGCCAATGAGCCTTACTAGTGACCTGAACTTTTAAAGAAATGGGACTGTTTCCACTGTGATTAATAAAGTAAAAGCAGCCTTCTTGCTCATGACATTGGCGGCTGTGTACTTTAATATGCTGTTCACAAATTATTTGTTATGTTATTGTGGAAACTATATAACTAGACCTTAGTAGAAGGAAAGTGGAAGATGTTAACATTTGTATGTTTATATTTACAAATGCAAAAACCCAGTGAAAGGTATAAATTCTTTTACACATTCACTACTTTGAAAAGAGATGCTTATACACATTTACATATTATGCCAATTAATGTACATTCATATATGGAGGAGAAAGTAAAAAATAAAAGAAATCCCACTGGCATTATCTTAATACTTTATAAATTGCTGATGTGTTCCATACTATACACACCAGGTTACCTGACTAAAAGGTTGATAGAAATTGATAATGTCATAGAAAATTTCACTATGTAAATTTCCACTGATTTTTGTTCTAGAATTTGATTTTTTCCCTACTCTCCTGCTCCTTGTGCTCCAAGTAATCTCTAGAGATGTTTAAAAGATATTGCATAGGCTAGCTCATTAACCTATGACATCTGGCTACCAACGTACAGTTTCTCTCATGAGATACAAGAAGTGAGTGATTTGCTTTTCGAGGGAAGTCAGTAGCATTGATATTCAATTAAACAATTCAGAAATTGTGTGCTTTTTGTCTTAGCATCATAAGAATTTAGCAGTTCCCTAATTTAAGTCATACATCAATTTAGTTTACTTTAAGCCTTAGAATTAAGTATATAATACATTTGCCCTTTGTCTTTTGAAAAATGTCATTAGAAAAACTAGTTATTCTATCAAAGAATTTGACTCTACACTCAACTGGAAAATGAAATCATTTTATTTCTTTGAAATTACAAGATATATTTAATGTACTACTCTACAAAAGAAATTTGGGGAATTCAATTTCCATTTTACAGTAAGGCTCAACAATGTAATGCTTAAAATACAATGTAGATAGCTGTTGCTGGGTGAGGTGCATTTTAATACTGATCTTAAGCAGGCTGAGGCAGCTCGGCTTTGGAATAGATTTTTAAATACCAAACCATCCATTTATGAGTCTTTAGAAGCTGTCAGAATCAGTCTGCACAATTCTGTTTTTATATGAATCCCTACAGAGAGCAGAAACTTAATTTTATTTTTAAAAATTGTATTTCTTGGCTACTAGTACTTCACTCTACCATTTTCTGTCCAGATGGGATTTCTTTTTTTAGCTAAAAAGTCTGCACATCATACTAATTTAAAGGCAGCCTGAAGGCGCCTATATTCTAAAATACATTCACCCAAAACGTGGAAAAAGGAAATTAAGTGTCAATTAGTGACTAAGAACTCAACTCGTAACACTGTATGTATTATAGTCCCAGTTGCCCATCATTGAGTTTTAAAAAAAGTAAATACCTAAACTTTTTAATATGCCCAATGTATCTTTTTATATTATAATGTCCTTCCATCAAGTTTGTCTAAAAGAGGGCATTATGAAATGCTTTAAAATGACATTAGAAATTGTTGGGGTCTTTTTCAAATTAAATCATTGTTATACTAATTAGAGAACAAATGTAAAATGTAGATTGTCATATTGAACCTTAAACAAAATTGTACTGAGTTTCAGAAAGGCCGGTAATGATGCTTGTCACTCTTTTCATTTCCATTCACGCCTACACTCCATGACTCTAGGACGTAAAACCACAGAAAGATATACTTCTTTCTTTTTTCTCTCCTGGTTAAGATGGGGTGCTTTAGAGATTCTAAGAGATTGCCTCTCAAGAAATTTGCAGTTCAAGTATGATTAGTTTCCTAATCAATATTTAGGCTATTTCAATATCTATTATCCAGTTAAACAACAAAGACTCATTTGATTATTTTGGGGGTGTTAAATTTTATATCTTTTTTGTAAGTAATTTGAATAGGCTAAATGCACTCTAAAACCTATTTTGGCAGAAGTTAGCAAATATAGTGTCAGACTCAATTCAGCATAAAAGGAAAGCCCAGGACTTTGGTCCTGCTTTATATTCTTGGGGGCAGTTAACCAAAATAGGACTTCTTTCTTATGGTATATCATAGATCTGGGTATCTACCCGATAGTATGGAACCCACAGAAAGTAGCTTTGTGTTATGGCTACTTTAAACATTTATTAAATACGTAAATCTATTCCCTACAGCATGTAGCCCTAGGCACCCAGGAGTTTAAGTACCATTGACTAAATGACACATTGAGTAGACTCAGTGAGCAGATCCCTTTTAACATAGTTAGCAGTGATAACTGAAGGCACTTCTGGTCACTTCAAAACCACTATAAAGTTCTGTTGTGGGACCTGTCCCCTTTTCAGGCTTTTAACACATTAGGGTTGGTTGTTTTGGTACTATCTTAGCAACATTGCTCCTGTGACAGCAGTTGTATCACACTTTAGCTCTACCTACCATGTGAATTTCAAATAGTAATCTAAAACCTTCATTGAGACAATTATACATTTTGTTCTATTTTCAACAGAGAAATACTCCAATTTTTAGGCTTTATGGTAAAACGTCATACAAAGAGACAAAAACAATACTTTGCACTGTGTTTCATTTTAACCAACAATATAAAAATAAGGTTGATTTGGGGACCAAAATGGAAATTTACAAAACAAATTCCTAGTCTTGATCACAAAACTCTTGATGAAGTTTTGTCCAAGGCAGAACGCCCCGTCAAGTCTATTCACAACTGGTATATGTGAGCATGAGCACCAAGTTCTGATGTCTTCATTCCAAACAGGTGTCGTCAGTGTCTGAGAACAGAGTATAGTTCTAAAAGCCAAGTCTAGTATTTTTAGATGCACTAAGAAATTAGAAATTATGTTACTTTTTAATCAATGAAGATAATAGAAATTTTTCTCTGTGCTATCAAAGTAGCATAAACATATTTTCCTTGTTCCAGTTTAAAATTAATGGTATTGTGTATCTTTATTGTTCTACTTTTACTTTTTATCATTCAGGTGCCTTGACCCAAGCCATTCGAAATTTTGCAAAAAGCCTAGAAGGTTGGCTTTCAAATGCCATGAACAATATTCCACAGAGAATGATTCAAACCAAGGTATGATTAAGGCCTCTGTAGTGTGTGTGTGTGTGTGTGTGTGTGTGTGTGTGTATGTGTGTGTGCGTGTGCGCGTGTACGTGTGTGTGTCTGTACACTTGCTCAAGGAACTATTTCTTCAATAATTTTCTCATAACTGATCTTTATATGCAACTAACATGGAATATTATGCAGAACTAGCATATGGATTCTGTAGTTCAGAGTGTTACTCATGCCTAGAGTATTCCAGATGCCACATTATCCCTTTCTGGCACATGCCAATGGCAAGATTGCACAGAGGCTATACTTTGCTTTTGCTGCCCCAAAGAATCACATTTGTGGCTTTTGCTTAAATAGCTGTATCCACCATTAGACTCCAGGAGTATATTTTTTACCTTCTAAATTGGTTATATTCCTAATGATACCTCAAATTGTTAAAATAACACCCTTCTCAGTATCATCAAAATGAATGCCCCAGCAGCTTGCCTGCAGTTTTGTCCATCTTTCTGAGTTTTAGGTTTAACCTAAATGGTTAACACTGCAGAGCCCAGCTTCTACTCTTCTACTGTTGCATATATGCAGTTGTTTTTCTGCCAAACTCTCAATCAATGAGACAGATTACCCTGACTGAGGAAAGAGCTGTCTAGTGAGTGGCAATAGCACTTAATTGCCTAGGTTCAAATCTCACCACTTACATGAGTTTCTGTACAGTCTTACACAAGCCTCTTAACCCCTTTAAAATATAACATGTTGAGTAGTTAAACAATGTAATATATGTATGAGACACTTAACCTGGTGCCTGGTATCTAGCATGCATTCAATGCATATAAATCAGACAACCATGTTCTCTACAAGTGTGTGCGAGCTTGCTCAAATATTCCATACAGTTCTAATACATCTCACTTTCAAAGGAACCTCCTTTACAGTGTCAACCAGTTATTTTGCTTGACCAACTAGTTCTTCAAATATGTGCTTAAATATCCATAAAATCATATAAATATGTTAAGGCTTCTGGCATATTTTGAAAGACTGGAGTCATACATACTATGTATCTAACATTTCTATAAGATCATGAGAACTAGATATTTATTTAGGGGGTTTCTTTTTATTATCTTTGGTACTTTTCAACTTAGGCTAGCTCATTTAGTCTCATTCAGAAAGTGATGACCAGCTAGGGCAGTAGAACATTTGATCAGTATGCATAACATTCTGGATCCAATCCGTTATAGTAGTTGTGGAGAAGAGAGAAAAAAAAACAAAAAGTCTATGGAAAGAGTGTATAGAATAACTGAATTGATTTCTAAAGATGGAAACAGAGTTGACTAAACTAACAATTAAGCATATCACAACTAGCAATAGTGAGAAGTCACAACCAAATATAAGGGCTGACGTTCACAGCATTAGGAAACATCATTCCATGTTTTCCCAACTGTAGCCGTAGAGCAGAGAAGAACGCAGCTTATGAAGAGTGAACACTGACCGCTGTGGCCATGTCATTTGACCTCCTAACAATACCCACCCTTGATTAAATCCTCCTGGGAGCCTGAGTGCTTGTCATCTAGGGCAGCATTTCTGGCAGACAATGATGCAGGGAAATGGAGAGGAGGTTTTTGAGAGATAAGTGTGGGTTAAGTCATAATACCTTTGAACTTACTTGTTTCACCATCAAGTCTACCAACTTGTAAACTAACGCCAAAAATGAAGTCATAACAGGAGATATGAAAGGCACTGCTCTGAGAAGGGTTTTGTTGAATTAACAATCATAGATCTTTACTGTTTGTTTTTCAAAATAAAAAAAAGTTCATATTTGTCTAGTTAATTGTCTAAAAAAAAGAGTTGAGGAGGGAATGAAAGCAGACATTTTTCTACTTTTTTAAACAATGTAATTTCTTGTTGTGGTTTGGTAATTAACTTCCAAGACTGGCTTAATTATTGTTGCACTCAGATGTCAAAAAATGTGGGAGTTTGTTTTAGTGGTGACCTCAATATACTCAAAACTAAGTAATTCTTTGTTTAAGAATCTTAAATGATATATAATTTACAAGTAAACTATTACCAAATAATTCGAAATGTATCTAAGGAAAACTGTTAAATTTGACTGAAGTAAAACAAGATTTGGAGGTTGCAGTAGATTCTTTTATGAGAGGAAGGAGGTAGGTTGGGGAGGAAGAGAAAGAGCAAGAAGGAAAAAAAAAAAAAAAAAGACAGCCCACCCCAGCTTGCTTGGGTTTCTCTAGGTTGCCGCTGTAAGTGCCTTTGCCCAGACTCTGCGAAGATACACATCGCTCAATCACCTGGCCCAGGCAGCCCGTGCAGTGCTGCAGAACACTTCCCAGATCAACCAGATGCTCAGCGACCTCAACCGTGTCGACTTCGCCAATGTCCAGGTACTCTGCCTCCCTCACAGCCTGTCTCTGAAAGAGTGGAGACAGTTTTCTAAACCAGGACCATCTGATTGTGCACTGCATTATGTGTTCATAGTTTTTGCAAAGTTGGAATTTCACCCATACAAAGCTTCTTGACCCCTTTGTTTTGTGGGTAAAGTCAGCTAAGTTTTATGAACTGTAGGCAACAGAATACATCCAGGTTTGCCAAAAAGTTAAAAGGCTAATCAAGATCAGAGTCACTGAAGTCTGGCAAAAAATATTAGGCTAGTCTATGTCTGTGAGAATTTGAAAAACTGCTTAACTGTTCTTGTTTCACTTTCCAGGTTTTAACAACTACCTTAGGTTGTTTAAATAGTGATTTGTACACATTCAAGCAGGTACTTCTGTTATTAAAGTAACCCACCTTGAAAAACTAAGCACTTCTATTACAGAGTGTATTGCAGAGAAATGCCTGAGAAAATTCTCTCATTTAAAGAATTAACTGCAGTAAGTTTGGATTCTTGGTTCACATGAAAAATATTTTCTAACACCAGTTGAACTGTACTTTATGCTTGGAAATGACTAATGTAGGTTCCATGCAGAAGTCTAACAAATATTCTATTTATGATACTAAAGTAACAAAGTTAATTGATACTTTTAAAATGATAACACTCCTGACCTAAAGTATAACCAACAAAGTAAAAAAAAAAAATGCATAATTAAACACAATCCAAATTTAAAACTTTTTGAATTAGCAAGAGACTGTATAATGAGTATTTTTTAAAATGCAAAGCATATCAGAAGCTCAAATAGCCTAACTTTTGGTTACCTTGTGGGTTCTTTCCTTCTTCCAGCCTTTACCATCCCTCTCCTTCCTCTCTTTCAACCCCTGACACTAGGAGAACAAAAGGATAGAGGGGGAAAGTGGTGAGGATATCCCTAGACTACTTACTTCTTGCTGGTTAGGAGGGGGTTTATTTCCTTGCGGTAAATTTGATCTTTGTCTTCAGGATATCCAATTTCTTCCTCTCTGTTTACACAGGATCACTGGACAAATGACAACAAGAGCAAACAGCAGCAGCAGGAGGAGCCATAGTGGCTGCAGCCCCTCTTGAGGCTCTAGCATTTTTATATTCTTTCAAGAGTCCCCAGATAGTCAAATGTTATACACTTGCAGAAACTCTCTGCTGCTAGCAAAGTCTTGCCCCTGCTAGAGCTCGAGACAAATCATAGTCAGCTGCTGTGGACAGTCTGAAGTAGCCTATATCCCACACCTAGAATTAAAACAAAAACATTCCTATAATATTTCTGTGTTTTTAAGGAAATCAAAATTCTCAATACAAATATCCTATACATTATATATAACTTTGTGTGCGTGTGCGTGCGTGCGTGCGTGCGTGTGTGTATGACTCTGGAAACCTATTAGTAAAAAGCCAGCCACTTGATTTTAAAATGGCAAAAGACAAGTGCCTAGTAAACACAGGAAGGGATTCTTAACATTGGCCACCAGGGGAACAGGAGTTTAAACCATGAGGAAATAATATTTTGTGAACACTGAAATGGATGTGGTGGAAGATAGAAAAATCTAAGTTTTGGTCCCTGGAGAACTGGAGAAATTAGCACTTCATGAGCTGTTGATGGGAATGTAAAATGCCACAACCACTGAGACTCTGGCATTTCCTCAAAGAGATAAATATACATTTACCATATGACTGAACAGTCCAGTGCTTAGCAGATAGCTATAAGAAAGGGAAACATGGCCACAGAAGTTGACCAATCCTTGTCTAAAATGCTTGGACTGGAAGGATTGGATGTTTTTCAGATTTTTTAGTATTTAATCAAGTTTGCCACATGATTATCCCTAAAATCTGTACTCTAAAATGCTTCAAAACATAGTTGTTCTAGCCATCCAACCTTGGATGATTTCTTCAGCCTAGAGATAACTTAGTGTTCATAGTATCCTTCAGTGTTCATAGCATCATGTTTCAGATGAGACATCCCAGGTGGCCATTACTGAATAAACGAACATGTGCTTTGTCCATACAGTGGGCCACTGAGTAAATGAGCATGTGCTTTGTCCATACAGTGGGCCACTGAGTAAATGAGCATGTGCTTTGTCCATACAGTAGGCCACTGAATAAACGAACATGTGCTTTGTCCATACAGTGGGCCACTGAGTAAATGAACATGTGCTTTGTCCATACAGTGGCCACTGAATAAACGAACATGTGCTTTGTCCATACAGTGGCCACTGCTGAGCAATGGAAAGAACTTCTGAGGACTTGATTGAGCCTGGAAACATGATAAGTGAAGGAAAGTCGTTACATGCTTCCATTTGTATGAAAAGACCAAATAGACATTAGAAACAGAAAATACGTTTCTAGCTGGATAAGGCTAGGATAGTATAATACCAGATCAATGAGTATGGGACTTCCTTTTGAGTAAAAGTATACTTTAAGTAGGTGAATTGTACAGTGGGTCTTTCCAGATCGTTACTATATTTATATGAAATTTAATCTCCATATCATGTCTAGCTTTATTATTTAAAATATATTACATAAAACCATTTGAGCTTGATTCACTTATAGTACTGTGAATTGTGTTCATTGTGACTTTCATGTTTCCAATACCTAATTTTTCAGTCTCTTTCCCATGTATCTGTCCATCTACTACCAACTATCTGTATACAAACAGATACTTGCATGTACATGCATGCAGTCATATAACCTCTACAAGAACAGTCTTGGATTTATAAAACCATCTATTTGTGTAAGTAGATTTACATGAACTCATTTACCAAACATATTAACCAGCTATATCTTGAAGTACACTAATATTTACTTCAAATCTTCATTTTAAAAAGATATGTTTAAGAAGTACCTTTAAAAAAAAAACTGAGATAAAATAACATTGAAGTCAGAATAGTAAGACAACTTTGGTTTCCAGGTATTAATTTCAACTCAGTAACAGGAATTTTTATAAAGAATGATTTCAGTTAATATATGAAAAGTGTATTAACTGTCATTGTTTTAATATTTTCTGTGAGTCCTCAATCATGGCTTCATTATTCCTGTATTGAATTGAAGATGTATACAAATGAGCCCACTCACTGGTTAGAAGCAGCTGTCTTTAGAACACCTTTGTAATGTATCAACCATTCGTCCACCACTCATCCTTTCACAGCAACTTTGAGACTACTCTTTCTCTTCCTTCCTTGTCAACTGTAGAGTATGTGTGTGTATATGTGTCTGTGTGTCTGTGTCTGTCTATCTGTCTGTCATGGCAACCATTAGAACTGGAACCTGCCTACTTAAAGCATCTGTCCTCCAAAACATCTTTCCTCTCTTCAGACGCTCGCTCATAGCCATGGTGAGCCATTCCACTCACCCTACATGTTACTTCTTTGTACATTCCAATGAATCCCCAAACTAGTATGGATTATTTTCACCTGCCTTGCATCTTTATTTCTTCCAAGCTTTGGTAGGTTTCTCCAGTGTACCCTGCTTCCCATTCCTTTTTCATGATCTTTTCCTGTCACTTGGAACCTGTCCTCGCCTCTTCTAAGACGAATCTCAGTAAGGCTAACAAAAGAGTAAAATTCTTGCACTAAGGACACTTTGGTTTGATCCAAGTTCTGTGTATTAGTTTTCGAGTATGTCAAGCCTGGGCAGCCCGTCAGGAGAAGCACTCATTCACTCCTTTATCCTCTTTTCAGCAAAGGTCTTTGCACTTCAAGTCGGTTAGTCTGTGGCAGGTTAAGTGGCTTTCGTTCTCATTTAATGATTTATGATGCTATTGTTTTTAAAGTGTTCTGTGTAAGTGGATGCATTTCTATTTAAATTATAAATTAAGTAGGTTTTGGTGGTCTAACCTGATCATTTAAGCATTGAATATTTATTTATTAAAGCTACAGTTTGATTTTGAACTTCCTTACTATGTACTATATTGGATATTATTTTTATGTAAGTTAAGAATGTCTTCTGGTGTTTGTTTTCAGCTTTTTCCATTATAAAATTGAGGAAACTGAATTGTTGTCTAAAGGACTATTTATTGAGTAAGCTATTGTTACTGTGAGATCCATAGACTGGAGTGGAACAAAGAACATTATAAAAGGGTATAAAAAGCGGCTTATTGAGCTGTGGTCTTATTTCTCCAATTAGGTTTTAGATTACCATCTTATCTTGCCAAAAATAATTTTCACATGAAGAGTGGGTTTGAATTTTTGATAGAAATTAAATTTTTTCTTGTGTATAGTAAGATCCTTATCCTAGAGCTAGTACCAACAAGAACAAGCCCTTTCACATGGAGCATGGACTCTTTCATTTGCACAATAAAAAGGTTCTAGAGGTTGGATGCTGCATACAGTCCACATATTTAGCAGTGATGTACTGTATATAGAGAAAGAGTCAAATGTATTTAAAAACTTACATGTTAATAGGCAAACCCTTCTCCTGATAACTGCTGTTACGCCTAAACTCCTCTGGGTGCTCAGGGTCGGAAAGCCATTAACACTATTAGAAGAGCTTAACTGTTCCTATATAAATCTACTATACATAAATAAATAAAAGCATAAGAAAATATAGCTAACAACATAATTAATTCATACTTTATACAGTAAAAAATTTAGAGCAAATAAATGCCTCATACGGAATTTGTTATTTAATAATGTATTCATGCAGCAACAAGTTTATTGATGAGCAAATAAATACAGTTGTATATTTTTGTACATGGACTGGTAGGTACCATTGTTAAGCAGAATATTGAGTAAAATGTATGATCTTTATTATATTTATATACTTAATGTTAAAATTATATGTATAAGCATAAATAAACATGAATAAATGAGTAATGTATATATAAACATGCAATATATATGCATAAAAATAGAGCACATATAATATGTGAAAAACTTAAAGGGAATGGTTATTCATGTATTGAACTGCTATCCTCATACTCTTTTATTGTCTTTTCTTTTTCATGTTGATATTTTTCTGTGATCACATTTTAGTGTATTTAAACTATTTACAAATGATGTTTAAGAGGCAACATCTATGGGAGCAGGCAGGTGGATGGGGGAGTACTCTCATGGAGGCAGGTGGAAGGGGCTGGGATGGTGGGTTCTTGGAGCGGCAACCAGGAAGGGGTGTAACATTTGAAATGTAAATAAACAAAATAACCAATAAAAAGTAAAAATTAAAAAAAAAAGAGGCAACATCTAAAAACAATGAAGTCTAGAAGTTGCTATCACCAGCCGAGATGTGGAAGATACCAAGAGTTCCCCAGAGAAATGGAATGAGTGATTTAGACACAATTTGCCTTTAAAATGTCTAAGATTAAATGACTCTTTAATGTGTAAAGTGTGTAGGATCAGTGGAGATGTTAGAACTGGAAGGATGGGATTAGGGATACATTGATTTGAAATTTCAATTTGAACTAACTTCACCTCTGAGATTACATAGAATAAACTCTACAGACACTGTTTTCATAAAAATATCAATGTAGTCTATGGACTGCATTGTCCATATTGGAACTTTATAGATGCCTTCAAAGAAACTTATCTTAAAATTACTATAATGAATCCCACTTAAAAACTCTTACTAATTTTCACTTCTCTGATTTATTGCACAGGAAACTGGGGCCCACACTGACCTAATAAATTGCTTGAACTTAGTTTGACAAGTTAGGGACTGAGCACACACATACAAAAATGTTTGCTTTTGATTATCTGTCAAGTAGTTTGTTGTTAAATAATTACATTTCAATCCTGAGAGATTTTTTTCTTTTAATCCTTAGAGATAGTATAGCACTAGAAGTATCATAAAACTTAGACAATCACTGAGAAGTACTTTAAATTTTCCTATTTCTATTGTTACAAAATATGAAAGTTCCCAACCAGAAGCAGAAGGAAAATTACAGTAATCAGGTTTCTTGGCAGGTAGCATGTCTACATTTTCTCAAAAGAGTTTTTGTTGTTGTTTTCAGTTCTGTGAATTAATTTGCATTTGTTGGTTTGCATTGATAGCCCTTGAGATTTCTGTTCCCCATCCATAAACTCACACAGCATATGTTTCTACATAGTACCATTCAGTGTTTGTTTTTCTTTTAATCTTTAGGGACCACTTTTGGCCAATTGAATCCATTTATTCTTCTGACTGACTTACTCTAAATCTTCTAAAATGGTTTTAAATTTTTATCTGATGGGGTAGATAAAACCTTGAAGTGGTGAGAAAACACTTGAGTGCTGCATACTGCTGGTCCAGACACCTAGCTTCCTTGTTAACTGTTCTAGACTTGCACAAGGCCTGGCCAGAGTAGAACACCCAGTCACAGTCAATACTGCATCCCATAAAGATCAGGGAAAGACACTAAGCCCTGAAGATGGTAAATGCGTTGAGTGCTTAAGTACTGTTCATGATTTGTTCCTGTCCCCTGTTGATGTCCTCCCCATGACAACCTGCGTGTGCTCTGTGAGAAGCTGCTGAGTTGAACTTTCCTTTCTATCTGTGACCTGTCCTAGGAGCAGGCTTCCTGGGTGTGCCAGTGTGATGACAACATGGTTCAGAGACTAGAAACGGACTTCAAGATGACCCTGCAGCAGCAGAGCACTCTGGAGCAGTGGGCTGCTTGGCTGGACAATGTGATGATGCAAGCGCTGAAGCCCTATGAAGGAAGGCCCAGCTTCCCTAAAGCTGCTCGGCAGTTCCTGCTCAAGTGGTCTTTCTACAGGTAGCATTGAGAGTGCCTGAGTCTTCTTCATGCTCTGTAAAAGCATGTGTGTGCACACTACTCACATAAAAGGGAAGTGAGCATAGACTTAGTAGGTTACCCAGCTCTATGATTGTGATGTGTGGAAATTAAATGGGAAATTTATTGAAATGAACATTTTTGGTAGGAAAGGAGACCTTTTTTCTCAAAGCTGAGAAGTTTTCAGAGTTATCTCTGAAAGTCTATCTTGACTGTTATTTCTCAACCTGTGGGTCCTGACACCCTCGAGGTTATCGAGCATGCCTTCCCCAGGGTCACCTAAGACCACGGACACATTTACATTAAAGGTCATAACTGTAGCAAAATTAGTGCTATGAAGTAGCAACAAAAATACGTTTTTGGTTGGGGGTCACCACTCCATGAGGAACTACAGTAAGGGTTGTCAGCATTAGGAAGGTTAGAACCACTAGTCTAGGTGATGTTCTCAGCAACAGTCGGAAAAGGTCTCAAGGTCTCCCTCTCTGCTCCTGCCTTCTTGTGAGTACCCTTCTTTTGTTCTTCTCAAACTAGTCATTAGACCATGGCCTCACATCCACTTATAAATATTAGAAATGTTCATTATAAGGTCACTCCACAAGTCTACTTGAGTCAGAATCCATAGACGAAAGACCTAGCAATCTGAGCTTTGAAATCCTCCAGGCAATTCCGGTTTGCATTCAAAACTACCTAATTAATGTATTGATCTTGTCAATTGTATTTGTTTTCAAACCTGGCTAAGTATCAGAGGATAGACCTTACTTTTTTTTAACCCTTGCTTACTTCTGAGACCCTCTGACTCATTCATACTCTTGCTGGTTGGGAGGTCATATTTAAAAGGATAATTAGAATCATTCATTTTCTGGTGACTATGATGCATGACTAAGATCTAGTGGTAGTAACACATTTTACTTATAATGAGCCTTTTAGACTAAAATACTTTGGATGGAAATACATATTTTTGTGGACATGTAATCAGCTCTAAGGGGGAATGGCTTATTAATTATATGATATATGATTGAAAAATGGAAAAGATTTGTTGGCCCCACCCAAGTTTGAACAAACATTTATGAGTTGTTATTGGTTAGGACTTGTGCTGCATTTGTGTAGAATGCAATGGTCAGATGGATTCATGCATGGAATCTAAGTTAGGGCCAGTTTATATCTCTCAGTACATATAGGTTTTAGGCCCAGGTCAGTGGGATCACCCCAAATAAAGAAGTAAACAGTTGTAGTTTTACTAAAGGATCAAATAACACCATCAGTAATTTGAATTATCTAACTTGTCTCACAAAAGAGGAATCCATTTGTCATATAATTCAAAACTTTAATTTGGAAATACATTTTATTGTTGTTTTCGGCTTTTTTTTCAGACAGGGTCTCTCTACATAGCCTTGGTTGGCCTAGCACTCTCTATGAAGATCAAGCTGATCTTGAACTCATACAGAGATCAACCTGGCTCTGCCTCCACAGTGCTATGACTAAAGGCATGTGCCACCATGCCTGGCAGAAATATATTTTCTTGATTTCTTGAAATTCAATATTTTGTTCATCTGAATTTTCACAGAAAATTATATTGGTGATTTGTATGCTCATGACTAGTAGATGAATCAGTTACACTATCTGACTCTTTCTAAATCTCCCATAGTCAAGGGCAGAATAACCACCTGTACAGCAATAGAAGAGAGATGCAACACACACACACACACACACACACACACACACACACACATTTCCTCTTCCTCTTATATCCTGTGCTAGTGGCAGTAGTGGCAGGCTTGCCCTTCCCCTTGTGTTCCCCCTACCCCCACATTCAGTTGACATTTTAGAAATACACCCCTAGAGCCTTTGTCACCACAAAGATCTATTGTAGGAATCCTGAAAAGAAAGAAAATTACTCACTTGTATTTCATGTTCTCTGCAAATACACAAACCTAGTAGATCATTGCTCACCTGCCCTCTGTCCTCCCTGAGTTGGGATAATTGGCTTATTATTATTAGACACTACTATCATTATTATTTTCATTTCAAAAAGATTTGAAGGCTTACAGTTGAGGGCCACTGAGGAAAGAGACATTCAAGCAGATGTGTACTTGCTGCCAGTAGGCGGGATAATCTCTAAACTGCTTCTCACTGAGGCAGAAGAACTGTTGAGTAATGAAAATTGAGGCATAAATCATCGAAGAAGCAGAATTGTAAAGGGTTTTTTATGTTTTAGCATTATAATTAAAATTGTAAATTCACAGAGGATATTATAAATTTGACAGCCACATATACAGTCCCTTCATGTTTACAAATCTGATATGTAACCTAGTAATTTCTAAAATTGTCTTCGCATCTGTGTGCATAGTCACATAGAAAACAACCCCAGCAGGTGTTAGGTGTTACTTTGCTGCACATATCTGCTCCATCAAAGGCTGCCTACTTTATTTAAATTACCTTAGAATGGCCAACATTGACTTTGGATAATCCAGAAATGCAAATTTCATGTGGACTATTTCTTTTCTTCTGTGCTTTGCAAGTGAGACAAACGAGCTTTCCTAGTGACTACAGTGAAGATGATTCAAGCATTCCTAGTTGGGGACTGGATCAGGGGCTCACTGCAGTCAAAACTAACTTTGCTCATTGTCTAAATTTTTAGAATTAGAATTACAGAGGCCAGTGGGCTGACATCTTGATAACTACTGCCGTGTTCCTTCTGTAGAAGCCTGAGGGGTACCTGTGGGTACAGTAGTTGTCTTTTTTCAATCCCTCTCTAGTCTCCAGTCTCACAGTGTAATAGACAACTGGTGTTCTCTTTAACTTGTATGTGTTTACTTTTGAATAATATTAGTCTTGTGTTTGTATCTTTGTTAGCCACTTTGTTAGCCCTGGGCTGGATTTTAAATATCTACTGTCTTTGTTCAGCAGCGTGGTCGGAGTTATAACTGAATACTCGACTCCTGGGTTCCTTTCAAGATTACTGACATTGTTCAGTGTTATTTGATATTTAATCATTATGTTACATTGTTTTTCTTTTGGTGTGCAGAAAATTCTCTGCTTTAAATTTTTCTCATAGAAAAAATATTTACTTTCAAAAATTACTATATTATACTCATGTAAATTATCTGACAAGTGGAAGATAATGTATCATTGGCATATAGATGAACTATTCCGTTTGTAATAATACATTTATGCATTAGTTATAAACATTTAAAGAGTTTTAAGGTATTTTATTGACACACAGAAACCATTGCCTGGAACTGTTTGTTTTAATGAATATAGCATTAACCCTAGTATATGCTGTACTCTAGTAATGACCACTTTTGTTAAGATACCACATATGTTAGTTGCCCTGACCTGCATGGCTGGATCCTGGAAGCTTTACTGGAAGGGATGAGAGATTAAGAAAAGACAGCATAATTGAAGTGTGTAGTTGGATAGACTGTACACGTAGATGTAGACACACCAATAGCTGAGATACTTGGCTTATTTATTATATGTTTATATCATGGAGGAGGGAAAAGTTCTCTGTAGTGGAGAAGTCTCAGGGAGCCATTAACATAAAGTTAGATGAGATGAGGGAGCTGTGGTTAGTACTCTTTGCAAATACTGTTTTTAGCTAAAGGTTAATAGTTAGCAAATATTTGTACTCAGACTACAGAAAAGCCTTGCCATTCTCCTGAGTCTGACCCAGGAAGTCTTGCCATTACCCTGAGTCCAAGATAGGGAAGGCCTTGCCATTTCTGTGAGCCTGAAGCATTGACATCATTGCCATGGCATGCACATGTCATGGATGCTTGTTCATACAGGAGTGTTTTCCACCTCATCCATGAGGCTATATTCCAGGGCAGGTGCTTGAAACCACCAATAGTACTCACCCTATGGTGTACCTGCTTGTGCAAGTTGTGGCTTAACCTTTGCATTTTAAAGTGTGACAGCAAATCTAGCACATATTTATTTCCCTTTCTCTCAACTGCACAGATAGAAGATTCAATCTTACTGTCATTCTCGTCTTAGCAGCCTCCGTCTTAAGCTTCTTATTTTAAGGAGCCACTTTACAGTAATGTGGTAGACTGACTTGTTGACATCCACTGTTCCTGTACTCTAGGACCATTATACAACTTGGACGTGCTGGGCAATAAAAGCTGCTTCCCAGAGAGCAGATTTCATCACTCTATGCAGAAGGACATGTGGGCTGAAAGTTGTTGATTATTTCTAAAATTTGCATTTCATATTTACAGTGGCTGAAATTGCCAAGAAAATCAAAACTGTAGATAAAGGGAACTAACTGCTATGTGTTGCTTCACTTGACACCCAGGCCAACTCTTAAGCCTTTAAACTGGCTATGTGGTTGTAAGCAAGACTACAAAGGCCACCTGTAACCTCCTAGCAGGAAGCTGAGACAGGAAGATTGATGGAAATGCCAAACCAAACTACATAATGGGATTTGGGCCAGCCTGGGCTAAAGTGTGAGACCCTGGCTTGTTTGTTTGTTTATTTATCTTACTATAAATGAATTAAGCTAGGTGGATAGCTTTACCTTTTCTTCTGTTTTTACAATGATTAAAAAATAAATAAGAAGTCTTCAGTCTTTCATAAACAAATTATAAATAACACTTTCTGGCTTGTATTATAATAAATTATAGTTGTTGTATTCTATTTACTCATAAGTTGTTTTCATATTTTTTAATTCATTTTATCCCTGAAATAACTAAGTTAGCTAAGACTAAAAATACTGCTTTTACTTTCCCTAGAGAAAACAACCTTAGGGAAATTGCTTGAGGTTAAGAGTCAAGTAGCAAAGGGCCAGCATCAGAACCCAGAGCCTCTGCCCTCAGATGTCAGCTCCTGCTCTGTCACTTGCCAGAGTGAACGGAAGGAAGCGGATGTATTTAAAGCTCTGATTTTAAAAGGTTGGAAAATGAAGTAGAAAACCAACACAAAGCCTACTTGCTATTCTTTTATTTGCCTAGAATTTTATAGTTGGTTATTATAAAATAAGGCTTTAATTCATGACATTTTGCATCTTCTTCCTGAGAATATGACAGTTTTAGTGTTTATAGGCCAAAAAAAAAAAAAAAAAGAAAGAAAGAAAGAAAGAAAGAAAGAAAGAAAAAAGTTCAGAAAAAGGCAACTGAGTAAAAACTGGTATAAAACATGCATAAATACATACATTATTCTCACTGTGAGTCACAGATACCATATTTATATTTGAAGTATTAAACAAGTTTGTTAGTTGATACATTTTTGGTGAAGTTACAATTTTATTTGGACTTATATGTGTTTTTAATATAAAGGAGTTTATTGTTATTACTGTCAATATAGCCCATATTTCTATGATATATACATCAAGTGTTCATATTTTCAGATTTAATACTTTCTTAAGTCATCTAAACTTCCTTTCTCAAGTCGGGGGCAGGGGTTAAAATCACCTTAATCTAGATGAAAATCACTGAGAAACGAGAGTCACTACTTGCCATAGAACTCAATTAGACTGATGGCTTCAGGGAGTAGCTAGTATTTTTGTATAGAACCTGGCACAAAGTTCACTTTATGGATCATTGTCATTAGGCAGTGACATGTCAAGCATCATCAATCAAATGTTCACTTCGAGTTAATTTTTCTTATACCAGGGATGAATTTTCCGCCTTTACAAAATTGTTTCTGTTCAGCTCTGATCCACCTGTAAGTACAACAGAAGGGGCAAACGTGGTGGTAATGAGGAAAGGACTGTCCTACCTAGCTCTAGATGTAGGTCAGGGTCAAGGCTTAGAGAGTAGGACCTTCTTCCCACCATTGGAATGAGTTGAGCTGACTGCCTTTAACAATGAAATTGTTCTATCACAGGTTTTATGCTATAAAGGCCTATGTTTTCATTTAGTCTCCCAACATAACTGCTTTTAAAAGTACTAACACATCACACTGTAACCATGGTCACTAACTGTGCCTTCTTCTCTGCCCTTTCTCTTGAACAGCTCAATGGTTATCCGGGACTTAACCTTACGCAGTGCTGCTAGCTTCGGCTCCTTTCACCTGATCCGGCTACTCTATGATGAGTACATGTTCTACTTAGTAGAGCACCGTGTTGCTCAAGTGACAGGAGAGACACCCATAGCAGTGATGGGCGAGGTAAGAGGGGCTTCAAGGGCTGTGATCTACTGTCTGGTTTTTTATTACACTTCTAAATGATTGACTGAAGCAGCTTCAGTCCTCCAAGGACCTAGTTGTGTGTGTGGTTTCAATCACAGAATTCTAAGGTTGAAGATTCTATCATGGCAGTGGAATGTTTTGTTCCATTATATGTACCCACAGTAAAAACAACAACAACAAAACAAATGAACAAAACTTTGAGAAACCCAAGACTTTAAACAGAAAGAAAAAAAAAACTATTAAAAAAAAAGAAAAACTATTGATAGGAGATAAAGACCAATGTCTATGTAAAAGCTAACCCCTCCCCCAAAAAACAAGAGTTAAGTCTATTTTTTAGGCTTTTCCTCGCCTTCAAGAAGGAAATGAATTGGGTTTGCTTCAGAAGACCTACGATGATGGTAATGATGACTGACAAGTCTTACTGAGTTGCAAGCATGGTTCTAACCGTTTGCATATAATAAAGCACTTAGCAGTGTATTACAATCCTCTGAAATTAAGTGATTCTTTTCCCTACTTTGTCAGTGTGCACCTAAGGTTAGTGCAGTAAACATGGGTACAGGGGTGCTCAGTGGTTCTATAACTAGTAAACACTAGATACATTTTGCTGAACACATGGTCTGATTTTTCAAGCCCATGCCTTTGATCACTAACGGTGTTTCTAGAATTTCTAGGTAATTATAAAAATGGCTTATCCATAGTCAGTGTCAGAAAGTGGTAATTCTTACAAGAACATGAGTAAGAATCGGTTAATATAATGAGCAATAAGTACAAAGGCTGAAATAAGTCAGCTCTGGCTCATTTTATTACATTGAATTGGAGTAAGCTGTATGTCAAACCATCCTTTTTTAAAAATTTTATAAGTGTATGAGTGCTTTATCTGTGTGTATGCCTGAGTACCATGTATATGCCTAGTCCCCAGGGAAGATAAATAGGATGCCAGATCCCCTAAGGCTGGTGCTGTAGACAGTTGTGAGCTACCATGTGGGTGCTGGAGGGAACCCACATAGCTAAGCCATCTCTCTAGCCCTAAATGTCCAATATTTCTAACAGTTTTAATATTTATCTTTCCCATATAAAAACAGCATTCTTTACAATTTAATGATACATGCATCTTTGTATGACTATGTTTAAATGATAACAGAGTAGATTTGTGTAAGATGGAACAAGAAGTGCTGTAGCTTTTAAATCACAGACCAAACAATTTGGATGTTTTTTAAATTTGACCATCTTTATATCTTATCTTTAGCTCTATACATATCTCCTTACAAGGTGCCCATTTGGAATGAAAGATTTCTCACCTCAGGGCTCAACACTTCTGAATAGATCTGTCTTTTAGTGCATTTAACATTTTGCCACACACCTTGTTCTCTGGATCTTTACCAGAATGAACAAGATAATGAGAACAGTGATTCTTAATGTCACCATGTGGCTTCTCCTGTATGGTCTTTGCTTCCCTTGTGTCTCTAAAGAACAAAGGTATGAGCCCATCATACTGAAGGCTTAGCTGCCTCCTCACATGAGCCCGCAGCCAGTAGGAGCTCTGCAGAATTCAAGTGAGACACACTGTCAGCACTGGCACATAATCATTGTAATAGACACTCTTAGCTACATGAATAGGCTGCAAATGAATAAGATAAATTACAGCACAATGCAAAGATACATTAATAAAATATGGGTGTAACAATAAGATGTAAATTAGCTTCTGTAAAATCAGAGCTCTAAATGTAATCCTAGTCTGTATGCTTACTGTACCCTTACCCACTTTGTAAGAAAATCCTTTTTTAGTATCTACATTAATATACCATTAAGTCTACAAAGCAAACCAAGGCCAATTTTCTCCATTGAATCCCCCCATAGCACTATATTTCAGAGACTGTTTAGCTAGTGTAGATGTTGGGCCTTAATCCTATTATCTTATCTAAAATGAATTTATATTTGTGCAAAGGAGATGGGTTGTCAAGAAACAGAAAGTCCCCACCCACCCCCACATCCACTCCTTCTACCCCTGGACCCCAGCCGCTCACCCTCATACATTATCCTAAACGTACCCTCATTTGCCCTTTGAAATTTCTCTTCCCAAAGACCCACTAGGCATGATGGAACATGCATGCCTGCAACCCCAGCACCTGGGAAACAGAGGCAGGGGAGCACAGGATCAAGGCCAGACTGATCTGAATATCAAATTTAAGGAACCAGTCTCTACTGCATGAGTATTGTCTCAATGAATGAATGAATGAGTGTGTACGTGTGTGTGTGTGTGTGTGTGTGTGTGTGTGTGTGTGTGTGTGTGGAGAGAGGGGCAGAGGAAGAGAGAGGGAGAGGGAGGAGGGTGGGGGAGATGGCTCAGAGGTTAAGAGCACTGACTACTCTTCCAGAGGTCTTGAGTTCAATTCCCAGTACTCATGTGGTGGCTCACAACCTTCTGTAATGAGATCCTGTTCTCTTAAGTTTGGATGTTTGCTTTTTGTTTTAAAGCTTACACGGTGATAACCGCATGCTTCTTTGTATGGTTTGTATAATTGAAGATGTGATGGCTGTAAACGTTATGTAACACAGAACTTTTGAGTCAAAAGAACTGAGTTTGGGACAGTCCATGTTTCCTTGTGTTTCTCTGTTCTAACTATCCCTAGACCTAGGCCTGGAAGCTTCTAGCCTCCATACAGTCTGATCTTCCAGGCTGACTGATTCAAACTGGCTTCTCTCAGATTCTCACTGTTTGGCCTCAAAATAATCCTGGCAGTTCTTCTAAATCTTCTGGCTGCTTCTTATTCTCTGGCTTTCAGATGCCTCTGCTGACCGGCCCTGAACTGCATGAACTCATAAACAACCTCAAGTTCAGTACACTGACTCTCAACTAAGCCTCTCTCAGACTGCACTTCTCTTAAATAGCTTCTCTTTCCTATGCTGTAATAACTGTCTTGTGAAAGTTGATCATATCCTATCTCTGACTATCCTATCCTATATTTCTCTACTCATCACTTTGTCCCTCATTTAGAGGTCACTTTCAAACACGGCTGCTTCCTTCTACAAACTAATGTACCTTAATGGTGTGTACTAACGATATATCTATATTCCAGCCAGAGGGATTAAAGGTGTGTGCCTTGTCTGCCTTCCAGCCAGACCTTTGGTTGTGATCCTTTGCCAGGGCAGCCATGTTGCTAAATTAAAATTCCTCTACATAAATATTTACTGAGCACTCTGTAACTGCATATCTACATATTCTCAGTGCTACAAAGGGAGGGCTAGGAGGGATTAGGTGGTTAGGAGGTTAGGAGGTACTTGAAGCAAGGAGCAGTTACTCTTGCCTGGGAAGGCCATATAAGGCTTTCCCAGGGAAATAATATTGAAATGAAAAATGAAATACTCCTGTTTGTTTGGTTTGGTTTTGCCTACATGATAGAAAACAGAGTTTATTTCAGCTGGAATTCATGCAGTTTTCCTATGTTGATATAAGTATTTTAAGTATGCCCATAGGCCCTCCAGCAGTGGTGAGGTTTTACATGTGGGCATAAGATAGACAAGTTACACCTGTCGCACACCTGTTGCACCTAGTAAATGAAAATTTCAAAAACCATAAAGTACTCTGACAGGGCAAATTGAGAAAAGAAAACCCTTTTAAAAATAGTGTGGCTACTTAGATTCTGTTCAGAAGTCTGTAGGGTGTTATATATCTTCCATCGTAAATGCACAATTTAGTAACATTCACTAAACATGTACAGCTCAGATTGCTTCATAAAATGATCCTCCAGGGCAAGCACTTATATTATATATTTAACATTAATTATAGTTTAATTATTTTTATGATGACTATTCTCACATATTACAAGTTTTAAATCTTCTCAGTAGCCAATGTTTCAAAAGGGAAAAGAAATATGACTTAGGCATGGTGCCATACACCTGGAATATCGGCATTTCAAGCCTGAGGGAAAGAATTGTGAATTTAAGGGTAACTTGTGTTATAGTAATAAAATCCTGATTCAAAAATCTAAAAATAAAAACAAAATGGTCCTCTATATTGTTTAATTCTAAACACAAATATGGAAAATAACCTACCTAATAATATCCTCTGGAGAAAATATTTTCTAGATATATAGAAGTTAATATATTCAGAATGAAAGGGAGGGGTTTTAAAAAAAAAAAGACCTAAAAACCAAAGAGAAACAGTAAGAATTCGGCAGACAGTCTTTAGAGTAAGTGTGGGTAGAAGGTTCCCTTTCAGAGAAGTCCAGCCAGGCACCAAGCATGGGAACCTAACCTAACATCAGCCGAGGGCAGTCAGTGTCGGTGAGCAGGACCCAGCAGCAGTGGGCATACACTGGAGCTCTTCCTGAGGGGCAGCAGACTTAAAGCTTGTAAGAGCAGGACTTGTATTACAAGTTGAGGTTTTTACAGGGAGCAAAAACTATTTGTATAGCAGTAACTTAAAATGTATGGAACACTTGTCAAAGTCTATGCTGTCATTTGTAATAGAGCTTGCCATCACCTGCTAACATTTTAGTGGAAGTCATATCCTGTCACTTTGCTAGGAGTTCTGAGTTCACATTCATTATTACCCCAAACCTTGCAAAAGATGCATTGGTGTCAGCTGTTACCACTAAGGTCAACAAGAGTGAAAGTCGCCCATCCGAAATGACAAGTGCTAACAACTAACTGAACAGAATGTTTCCATCTGAGTGAGCAATGCTGGGTAATCCACATTTAGCTTTATCATCGTGAAAATTGCTTGTATATATTTTCCAAATAGGAACTATGTTATTAACCTTGTATCCATACCATACATAATACTCCAAACATACCACCAGACACAAATGTGTATGCATGCTCACTCGCTCTGGTAGCAGGTGAAGCAGATCCTTAGCATGTAACATTTTATCATTTTGTTCCAGGGCTTCCTTCTTGGGTTTTCATGGATGTCTCTTGATCATCCTCCTCATCCTCCTACTCTGTCTTTCCATTTTTCTAAGATATTTAGAATATGCAAACTAAATGCAGTATTAATTTAAGAAATTTGCAATTGGAAAGTCAACTATATTAGAAAATGATGAATTATACCTTTCAGCTCCTTCATACCCTGCTCTGCCACACACACACACACACACACACACACACACACACACACACACCAGTCCTAAATGAATTTTTTTTTCAGAACCTGTAGTTTGATTTTAGCTCTAAGTTTGCTTTTCTATATTAGTTCAGATGACCTGGAAGTAAATGATGAGCCTGACTCATCATCCTTCTGGAGGAGCCATGAAGAACCCCTTCTTATGTCCCTCCATCCTATGTCCCAATACCTAGGATTAGCTGTTGGGAACTCTTCCAATGTTTCCCACCTTTCTCCAGGATTGTCTTTTTGGGTTCATTTTCTCTTTGCATATGAGAAAATTACCTGCTTATTACAGCACAAGAGAAGGGACTTGACTTTGATTGTACTATGAGTCCAAAGTTGCAACCCTACCCTCAGGATTCCATTCATCAGCTCACTTCCTGTGTTTCCTCTCCTTTCTGCTGGCTCGTCTCTACAGCCTCTCTGTTCCCTCCCCTATGGGAGTAGAGAGTATCCAACAATAAGTACTAATAGTCATTCAGGGAGATATAAAATGATGAGAGGACAGACTGCCAACTTACAGGAAAGCTGCTTATTGGTTCTCATGGGTCATATATAAAGTTCCCAGGCCAAATGGACCTTCTTCTAGAATATTTCAGAGACCCTCTCCAAGGTTTTAGGTTCTTGTTTAAATGTTTAAGCCTGAATTGCTCAAATGCGGAAAAGAGCAAAAATAGAAATTCAGGATTGCTTAAAACACTTGAACAACTGAAATAGTCACTGAGTGACACCTCAGCACATAATCCTCTTCAGCAGTGCCTGTCACTGGGTCATTTAGAGAACTCTTTTTTTTTTTTTTTTTTTCAAACTTCTTTTTGACTGGTAACTTCTTGGATACACCCCACAAGGCAAAGACTTAGCCACAGATTATGCATCACAGCGCCACCTACTGATGTGTGTACCATAGTCCATGATCCTGAGCCTACCTACCCCAAGTGACCCTAAGAAGGATCTATTGTACTATGGTTCTTTGTTGTTATGAAGGTGGTGGTATACTGACTTTGTTCAAAGTGGGAAAGCTCTTTGTGTTATTTGTTTCTTCTGTTTTGTGACAGGAACTTGCTTTGTAGTTCATGCTGGCCTCCAGTTCATTGCAATCCTCCTGCCCCAGCCCTCTAGTGCTGATATTACAGGTATGTATCTGATTTAAAGTAGCAAAGTTCTTTTCTTAAGGAAACTACATTATGTCATTGCTTTACTAAAATACAACAATCAAAGTGTCAGGAAAGATGTTCTCAACAAGAATATGGGTCATGAGTGAAAATAGTATAAGCTCTATAAATCTCTCCAGGTAATCACTGCTGGTGTGGTGGTTTGAATAAAAATGGCCCACTTAGCCTCTTAGGGAAAGGCATTATTGGATTAGGATATGTGGCTTTGTTGGAGTGGGTGTGGCCTTGTAGGAGGAAGTGTGTTCAATCCAGGCCCAGTGTCACTCTCTCTTCCTGTCACTTGTGAATCCAAATGTAGAACTCTCAACTAATTGTCTAGCACCTTGTCTGCCTGCATGCCACCATACTTCCTGCCATGATGATAATGGACTAAACTTCTGAATTGTAAGCCAACCTCAATTAAATGTTGTTTTCTTTTATAAGAGTTGCCATGGTCATGGTCTCTCTTCACAGCAACAAAGCCCTAGCCTTAGACAGCTGGTTATAATCAAACTCCACTTCTTCTCTCCTGTAAGAAATTAAGGCTATTCTTTGCTATTAGATATTATGCATGGTCTCAGTGGGAACTAATCAGTTCAAGAGCAGGCTTTCTTTCTCTTCTGTATATAGTTTTTTATTTGCATAAAGTGTGTTCTTCCAGCCTCAACCTAACATTTACAGGACCAGGGGTATCAATGTCTAAATATTTTAGACATTTTGAACCAACTATCAATAAAAATCTGCTGCATCCATCTACTTTTAGCAGATATAGCTCAATAACTAAGGATGCATGGCTTATATTTAACCTTCCATCTCTTCCAATGCCCGTGCCTGAAAATAGAGACACAGATGCAGCTAGCCTCTACCCTTAAATATCTCTCTTCTATTTCACTCTTCCCATCTTATCATGTGTGAACTCCTCAGGCTAGTGTTCAGGAGTTTTCTGCGCCTTGCAAATGAGTTGGCTGTACCACCCCCATGTCTAAAGAGGGTTGCATAGGCCTAGGAAGGAACTCAGAGCCATTTTTGCAGGGAATTCTGAGATTCCAGAAAACAGCAGTATGGTAGAAAGGTAGACTGTAGGAGGGAAACAGTCTCCAAAGGGTAACCTGCACCCGAGCCCTGGGGGAGACACCCCGGGGAAAGGCAGAGCAGAACCCACAGGTGGGTTCAGGGTGGAGACTGCTCCCTGCTCTGGCTCTGACCTGCTCACAACATTCCTACATTTGAAACTACTTCCTTTCCAAAACAGCTGTGGCGTGGAGTGCCGTAAGCTCCGGTACGTGCATGCTCTCTGGAGACCGGTTTTCAGAGATTTTGAAACATTGTGAAGATACCTTTGCTACTATATCCCCAGGAAAGAAAGAGCATGAACAGTTGAAGTCGTATGTTAAATATGCTGCCGTGTGTGGGGATATAAAGGCATGTTGCCACAGCACCAAGCCAGCCTCAAAGAGCAGGGCATTAGAAGTGAAAGCTGCCGTTTTGTGGAGAAAAGGGACATAAATCTTTGTCTTTTTGTCAATTTCAGTGACAAACTCTTAGAGAATATATAAAAAGGCACATGTATAGGAGAAAGCATCCAAGGAACCCAATAGTTTTCCAGTAAACATGAGTATTTCCTGAAGAATAAAGTTTGAAATTACTGTAAGTTTACAACTCCCCTCTGCCCCAGTTGTGAAAACCTGTACCAATGCTAAGTGCAAAATGGTTCTCATTTGGTAGATATTTAAGAAAAATAATGCTCAGAACACCTTAAAAGTCAAATTTAAGACCTACTTCTCCTCAGTCAGAAGTAGCTGAGATAATTTCCACTACTTGACCTTAACCTTAGTTAGCAAACCAGAAGGTAGCGACCACTGCCGAGCTTCATGGGACTTATAAGATCTAGGATGTCCAAAATTCAAGCCATAATAGAGTGTTAAAAGATTATAATTGGCTCCAGAAGTTCTAAATCTGCTTGTAAATTGTTTCCCTATGTCTGTGTGGAAGCTTTAAAGAGCAATATTTCTTTCCTCACTTCTCAGAGTGGAAGAAAAATGGCCAAACTCATCTGAGCCGCCCACCATTTCTAGTTGCATGATCTCTACCTTCTCTGGAAACACTCTACATATGTGTGCCGTGTCCATGTGCAGGCCGGGCCTTCTCAGGGTGTTTTTTTTCCATCATAAAAATACTAATCAATGTAAGACCATCAGTTCCAGCCCCAATCCTACATAGAATGTATAGGTCAGCAACCTCAAGCCAAGGCCTAACAGGCTAAGGAGGGTTCCTACAGACTCTTTAGCTGCAAGGTATTCATCTTGAAATCATCCTCTAAAGATTACAGAACAAAATTTAGGGTTCTGTCCATAGTGTTAGGAAACTGAGTGTGAAGACAATCCGGTTTTGTCTCAGTTTTATGCCATTTGATAAATGCACATATTTAATTTTGATGATAAACCTGTCTAATTCATAGAGAAGAAAATCAGGCTCTTGAAGAGTGTAATTGGCCTAGGGCCACATAGCTTATAATGGCAGAATTTAAATGCAGGCAAGCTGGTCTCTAACTTGTATTTCCTTGTTCTACTCCACTCACTGCTTTCATTTAAATTGCATAGTTAAAACATTATGTTTATTTTTGCTTGAGTCTTAGTTCTGTCACCATCAAAATAAACCTAAAGACTATTCCTAGGACTATTGTGAGGGTTATGTTAGGTGAACTGAAGGTGGAGTCATACAGTAAGAGCAGAATACAGCCTTGTCCTCCAGGCTGTCTCAGGAGGCCCAAGCTACATCACCCATCACAGCAACAAAGACTTTAGGAAGCTCACTTGTGTTAGCACCATGCTGGTATCGTGAGGTCTCCAGTGTTAGAGGCCCAGTTGCTGGCAGGATGCGTAGACAGGGTAGGTAGATAGAGAGGCGGACAGACATATGCTAAGTACTTGATCTTAGTTCCATTCCCTTCCCTTTGCATAAGTTTATAAATATGGAAATTCTCTGCATTGTCCAAGATTATATTTGATTGCCTTTTATTAAGATTTAGAATTTTTAATTGACTGTGTACTTATAATCTCAAGCAATAATTTGTATGATTAGACAATCACTTTTTGGGTCAACAAAGGTGAACTTGAGCACTAAAATAAACAGAAAAAATAACACATAAGGCAGGCATTAATAATACTGTATTGTAACAGAAAAATAGCCCACAGTCTTTGAATACTGAATCAAAAAATCCATAGAATTACAAAGAATCTAGCAGCATTCTTTGGTATGTAGCCAAAGTGATAATCAGAGGCAAATTATTCAGTGATTTGAAAAACCCAACCAACAAAATAGAATGGAGAAATAAGTCAATTAAAAGAAAATGCCAGTGTTGGGGAAGGGCATCAACACAGTTAGGTCTAGATAGTCACAGCCAGGCTTGAATTCAAAGTTAACTAATAGGAATGGTTAAAATGCTTTCTAAGTGCTTATAAAATGATAACAGTAAGGGGAGAGTCTGTACAGACTTTATGTAAACTAAATGACATGGTACTGCATGTCTGTAATCTTAGCACACTGGAATGTGGAGGCAGAAGGCAGTAAGTTCAAGGCCAACTTCAGATAAATAGTGAGTTCACAGCTAAGCTGGACTACAGGAGCTCCTCTCAAGATGAACAAAAAGGACAAATGAGCAAATAGAAAACATGTTAAGAGAAATTTATAGTTAGATGGGTGCTTTGGTGCATAACTTTAATCCTAGAACTCAGGAGGCAGAGGCAGGTGGACTTTGAGTCTGAGGCCAGCCTGGTCTAAGTAGTAAGTTCCAGGACAGCCAGGCCTACATAGAGAGAAGACCCTGTCTTAAAAACAAAACTAAAATTAGACCCAAAGAGTAACTACAACAACAAAATGGGGGGGGGGAGTGAGTTTTATAATTTATTATAATTAATGTGCTTTTTGGTGCCTATTAGAACTTAAGGATCTTGGTCAGCAGTAACTAGCAAAATACATACATGTATGTATAAATCCACATGTCTTCCCACATAGGTGTATGTGAAGTTGTAGCTCCTGCCAGCACCAGCCTACACCACAATGCCAGCATCCCCTTTGTCCTGAGTCTGTAGACTACCACTGCAGTAGCTGGCCCTTGTAGAGGAGTAGGCTTCTGCAGCTGAGGTTTTAGTCACACTATGGCATATCAGCTGCTAGTGATCAGGGTCGGTAGGGAATGCTAACAAAGGTGTGATAACATTTATTGTGGATTCTGCCATATACGTGGCCTGTAGTCCTTTCCCATGCCAGCAACTGGTCATCTGACTGTGTCCAATATACAGTGTAGACCTCATGCAATCATGGATGACAGGGAGGGTTGCTAACAAACCAGGCTATACTATTCCTTTAATGTTAGAGTTGTTCTCCATGCCTTCATGGGAATGAAGAATTGAAGGGTGTTCTGGTCTTCCAGGCCATACATTTTAACATTTATAATTTTAGCTTCTACTTTGTGCTCCATACTGGCTCCCTAGGGTCACGGTGACAGTTTTCACCTCTGTGATCCTTATAAACTTCTTAGGCATATGAAACCTCTGCATCCTGGAAAGAACTACTTCTCAACTGCTTGGTCTCCATCAGGCTCATAACCTAGGCCTCTTGGAGACCTACTGAAGAGGTGCCCTGGCCATGTCCAGCTTCCCACTCTCATTTCATAGGCACTGATAGTATTGCCGTGAACTTACAGACCATCAGGCTGCCACAGGCTGTAGCAATTGTGTATCCTCTTAGGCTTCTGGCCCTCTCGGGAGCATCCAGGATTGTGATGTCTGCTTAGGGTTTATAGGAAGTAGTTTCTCAGAAAAGAAGTCTTTTTCCTCAAAATCAACAGAACAAGTCTGCATGTCACCCATACCATGCCTTGTCTGTAACTCAGTCTGGTTCTGGCTTTATAGGATTTCTTGTTCATCTGATTGACAGAATTTTAATTCCCATGTACTGAATGCTATAAATTTTCTCCAAAAGTGTTTTTAAATCCCTTAGTTTATATATTTATTCCTTACTAAAAGGTGAAATTGCTATCTATATCCCTCTCGCTGTTCCCACACCACAAATCTCTGGTTTTCCTTCGTAACATTAAGATGGATATGTCTGACCTAATGTAATACCACATATTTACTATGATGTTAGGCTGATCAAGTCACTGTTTTCTATAGCTGTAGAATAAAATCTGGTTTCTCTGCCTTGACACAGCCAGGCATTTGGTTTGGTTTGTGAGGCTGAAATGAAGGAATCAGTGCACGTAGTAAGCACGTGTTTATTCCTCACTGTATGTGTCAGGCACTACACAGAGGATTGGAGTGCATTGGTGACAAAGTCCTCTTGCCGGTATTATAGTTAGAAAACACGTATTAGATGAACAAATGAAGTCAGCACTGCAGGTTTCTCCAAGTGGCCATGCGAGGCCCGTGATGGAGCAGGTCCTGGGAGGCCTGGGGAGGAGGTACTGTAGGTAGGCATTGGGGAGAGACTTCTTAAAGGGTATGGAGAAAGTGACCCATGAGGCCAGACCTTCCTGGAAGAAAGCACACCAGCAATAAATACAGTCTGCACATGTCACATAAATGAGCAGTAGTTCCTCTCTGCTCCAGACCTCTCTACAATAGGAAACTTCTGGAACTAGAGCTTTCCACAACCCCAAGCTTGCTTGTGAGTCCCCTTATTAGTTTCCATCCAAATTGTGTCTTGCTTCTTTCTCTTCTGTAGCTTCTTTGGTGGCCTGATGCAGGTCCTTGTCATCTGCCTGCTTTCCACGCCTCTGTGTTCTTTGCACCCCACCTCCCATGTTCTTTCTACTGCTTCTTTGATCCACTGTTGGAACCTTAAACCTGTACAGTTGACTTCCATTTTATCTTCAACCTCATGCTTCAAATCTTTTGGACTACCTCATTTCCCTGCTAGCCTACCCAGCCTTCATGCCAGAAGAAACTTTTTATAGCTACTTCTATGAGAATGAGTATTTTCCACATTGACCTGACTGGTATTGTTTGTATCAGTATTCAAAATATACAAAGTGCTCATTAAATGTTTACCTAAAGAAATGAATAGATGAACTAACTCTGAATCATAGCCAGCTTAACCATAGGGTCAAAGTCCATACCCCCTACTATTTATCTATGCATATGCATATATAGTCCTCACATGTCAAATGCGTAGACAAAACCTCTCCATGGGCTGTTAAAACATCTCCTCTTCTTCATTGAATTTTTGGCTCTGCATGGACTGTCTTCATTTGCTCTGTGTGTAGAACTTCATTAATCCTAGAGATGTGTTAGCAATGCCTCTGTTGCTCTGTGTGTTGTTCAGCAGAGGAATCATGAAAAGCACTCTGTGTGTGTGTGTGTGTGTGTGTGTGTGTGTGTGTGTGTGTGAGAGAGAGAGAGAGAGAGAGAGAGTATGTGTGTGTATGTATGTGTATATGTGTGTGTACATGTATGTGTGTGTGTGCACGCGTGTGCTTTATTTCCAGCATTATAAATAACCACCTACTTTCAAGTTAAACATAAACTTTCTAAGGAAAACCTTTGTTTTGGTAACAAACAACTTCAAACTTTTTTTCTATTAACAAATGCAATATAATTTGAACCACCTTATTCCAAAAATAAAAGTATTTCAAAATCCAGTAGTTTTGAGTGCCCCTATAACACTACAAGTCAACCACCCTGGCTTCATGTGATGTCAAAACTCAGGTACATTAAAAATATTATTTATGATTGCTATCAGGCTAGGTATATAAATTGTATAGGTCCAACCCATAAGATATGTTTGCAAGTATTCTAACATTGGAAAAAAAATCTCTGAAATGTGAAACCCTTTTGCTCCCAAGCATTCAGATAAGGGAGGCACAGCCTGTCCTCACCTTTTTTATAAGCAGAGATGTGCTTAGAGCTATAACTGCCAGAATGTTTCAAGAAATAGATTCTAAGAATTATTAAATGAAAATCCAAATATGCCTTCAGTCAGAGATAACATAATGATTCTCAGCTTTGAACATTCTGTTTATAGTCCTCAATGTTTAACTAAGACCCAAGGTGGATAAGGAATCCCTTTGACTGTTTGTTGCTTGTTTTATATTCTGTGATTGAAAACTCATATATGACTTATGCTGTGACTTATATTTAAATGTACATCAGGTTCTGGCCCATGTGCTCAGGGTCTTCTTCAGAATAACAGTTCAGTAGGTGTGACTTTGTTGCCCAGAAAGATACAACTGTGCAGCAGTGGGAGGCCAGCTCCAACCAGTGCATGGGAATTACTTGTCCTCGAGGCCTCTTCCCTTAGAAGCACTCATCTAGGAAAGCTGTGCTTTTATTCCAGGAAAACTGCTTCACAGTGGCCTAACCACGGAGGGGGTGCCTCTCCTTAATCTCCTGCTGTAGGGCTAAGAACCGTAAGGACTAAAAGAATATATTATTATAACTATCCCAACCTGTGGCAAAGATGAATTGAATTTGAACATGGAACTCTTTATAAGCAAGTAAGAAAGTCCAAGTCCGAGTGTAGTAAATAAAAATATCAACTCATAATTGGAAGTGAGATGGCCGTATGAACTTTCTAGAATGATGTACAAGCTCACTCTGAAGTGACTATCAATGAGTAATATCCCAGAACCCTGACCTTCAAATAAATGCATATGTATGCTCCCAAGGTAGCCACTGTGGAACATAATGTTTGTTTAGGTGGAAAAAGAAACAATGTGTGCATGTTTGCAAAATAAGATCAGTTTTATTACTTTATAGACATACCTTGTAGATGAAAAATATACTCCTATCATGGAACTCTTTATAAGCAAACATCTGAATGTAAGTAGAATTTCTGTCTCATCCTTTTTAAGTCTGTTGAGAAATCTGAATTTCTAATAACTACTTTGAAAAAAATACCATTGACTTTTCTGAAAGCAGAGGCTTTGCATCGCACTTCGCTTCTTTTGGATTAGCTTTGTACCTCCGCTAGTCAGTTTTTTATTTAGTATATCTATCTTTGTTCCCCCTGAGAGACTCAAAATGTACTTTCTTGCTGTTAAATTATCATCAAGCTATTGAACCAAAGTAAAAAGGAACACCAATGCCCATGGCTATTAATTGTTCCCCGATGTTGAGAACCCTTCTCGTTACTTTTCCTTTTGTAAAAGTGGGGCCCTCATATCTTGGTAAACAAAACAATTTAGAGAAGGCTTAGCTTTTTTTAATGTGAGCTAAAGAACATTTCATCTCTGAGCGCCCACTGTATTTGTCGCCTTCATGGTGACAAATAGACGAATAGAGAGCCCCCACCATTCTAAAGTATGTTCCAGCCATGGGGAAGGCTCCAGCTGGCCTCACTGGCCTAGCATGGGGAGGGGACCTACCATATGCTGCTTGGCTGGGGATTTTCTACATTTATTTCACCGCATCCATCATCATCCTGGTCAGTCAGTCCTGATTCTTCATTGCTGAATTGAAATTAAAGTAAAACGGAGCCTGGAAGGCAAAGAAAATTGTGATCCTTTCTCAAAGAGGTGAAGACAGCTCAATCGCAACATATTTTAAACGTCAGATTTGACACACTTGATTGGAAAATTGTATGACCTGTATAGTTAGGGATCAAAATGGTCACTGGTTCACACTTTTAAAAAGGGATGGAATGGTGTTTTTACCACAGACTGATAGAATACTATTTTATTCTGTCAAGTAGTAACTATTATATAAATGCCTATTATTTTGCAGTTTGGTGATTTAAATGCTGTGTCTCCCGGAAATCTGGATAAAGGTAAGAACTGAAAATTCTGAAGGGCTTTTTGACTGAGCTCCTATGAGAGGAGACAGCATAACTGTGCAGTGCTCTGATCCTCCGGGTGTAGTGAGCAAGGCCTACGTGAGAGCAGCAGCTGTCTGTGGAGTCTCTCCTGGTGGTGCTGTCCCTTCCCTCTGTCCTCACGCCTTCTTCCTATGAAGTGTATTGAATGCAGACGGCTGGATTTACATGCAGTCCCAGACTTCTTTCAACTTTTTGACAGAAGCTTAATATAAATAACAAATTATTGATTGTGGCCAAAGTCCTGGAGAGAAATTCTAAAATTGGACCAGAGATTTTTAGTCAAGGCAAGAAAAAGGCCCCTTTCCTTACCCTATAGTTGGCTGACTTTTCAGTGAAGATCTCAGGTAGTAGGGAGATTCACTGTAAAAAGCAGGATTAGCAGTCGTTTGGTGGACAAAATAGGCCAACGAAGGTCTTGGGAGTCTGGGAGTAGACACAGCACTGTTTTCCCTTAGTGTGTTGCTCAAGGTTCCCAGCATGTCCTGTTCAGTGTTGGACAGGGGGAAGCATTACGTTAGAGAGCCATGTTTGTATCATCTCTCTTGAGACATCTCTCTCTGAGACATGCCTGATATTATTGTGCTAGCTTAATTTCTTTTTGGTATCTGAACAGGAAAATTAGAAAGTTAGACTCCCCCACTATGTTATTTCAAAGGTACAACCTGTGGAATTGCAGTAATAACCCTTAGAAAAATAAATGGGGGTGATCACTCACCCCCAACCTTCTTCATAAAGTGAGGAATCACAAGGTTCGGTCAGTTTGAAGAGTAGTTCATTGTAGCTTTTGCGTAGCAGATTCTATAAACTCCAGTGAGATCCCAGAATGGAACATAGATGTCTGTAGACTTGCATTGGCTGTCTTGGGAGACTGGAGAAAGGGCTTGCCTTCCAGATCACTTGGTTGTCTGTCTGAAGGATCCCTGTCACTCAGATGCCACACCCAGGTAACACAGATCTGGAACTCTGTGTGTTCAGAGTGTTTTCTCAGGGCTATTTCCACCTGCCGCAGGGTGGATAGAGGGGCCTTCCTTCCATTCTTCCCATCCCTGCCCTACTCACAGTGGGGTTCGTCCCCTGCCACTTCTCCCTACATGTTTTTGATGGGGTTTCCTTTTGGAAAGTGGAGGCCAGAACATGTCGTCTACCATCATCTTTTTGATGAGACACAGCTGGTTCTGTTTACCCCTAACCCTCGGGCTTCCCCAGGCTACAAGTGAAATGTGAAGTTTTTGTGTGCTTTTTCCACAAAATGAGTTATAACAAATGTAAGAAAATTTAGTAGTAAAAGTAAATGTTTTACATGTTTAATTTCTAGGAAGGAATTGCAAGTATTTATAGTATTAATGCTGCCAAGAAACAAGTCCTTTGTGCCATTTTTAAATCTCATGTTACCACTTCATCATATCTTTTTTCTTAGTATATGAATTAAGAATTTATTCCATTCAGTGTTTGCTATCTGTAGAGCAATAGTTATACAATAGTTAGATCACAAGTCATACTGCGGTAGTTACTCTGTGGGATGGCACAGGCCTCGTCTACAGTAACTCAGAAAGGAAAAGACATAGTCAGTGTAAATTTTTGTGTGTGTCCTCACTCCCAAGTGACTACTTTATGATGCAACAAATTATGCCAGTATTTAATACAGAAATTTTATATAAATTTCGAGACATCTGAAAGAATTGTGAATCTCTCACTATGGCACTGATGGATATAATGTCATGAGAGGCAAGCCACAAGTCCTCCCATAGGGAGCAACCTGGCACACTGAGATGGTTCTGAAGCTGCACTGATATCTGTTTCTCTTTTGTCTCCTGGTGGTATTTGTGCAGATGAAGGCAGCGAAGTAGAAAGTGAGATGGATGAAGACCTGGATGATTCTTCAGAGCCTCAGGCCAAAAGAGAGAAAACAGAGCTGAGCCAGGCCTTCCCAGTAGGCTGCATGCAGCCTGTTCTGGAGGGTGCTGTGCAGCCCAGCCTCCTGAACCCCCTGCACAGCGAGCACATCGTCACGAGTACACAGACCATCAGGCAGTGCAGCGCCACGGGCAACACCTACACTGCAGTCTAACAGCAGGAAAGCAGTTCTCCAGCTTACTCTAACCCCATTGATACTGGGCTTAAGCTGAAATTTTAACAAGCCTGAAGGTTGACTGTTGTCAAAAGTCTATCTGTGCTGAACATTACCTTTTTGGAGTTGTGAAATGGAATGGGTATATGTATTTTTCCAGGTCTTTTCTTTTTAACACAAATTATTTGCCTTTTAATAATAGAGTCCCCCCCCCCTTAGTTTCAGGTGTCAAGAAGGATTTTTACAACACTTAATGTCATTGTTTTTGTTTTCTCATAATTAAAAAGTAATTTACATTTTGTAGCTTAAAATATTTTATTGTTGATTGTTAGTCTTGGTGTATCATTTAATGTGTAAGTTTTTTAATTAGATGCACTTCTGTGAAATATCAAAAGAAATGAATTTCTTTGATTTACACTGGAGGCATGCCCATTTGGCAGCAGATGCATCAAATTTGCTTCTGAAAGGTGCTTTTCATTGGACAGAACCATAAGACACTATTTTGATAACATTTTGGAGTATGGAGAGAATACAGAGCGTTTTTATTATAGTGGTAGAGGGTTGGGAAGGTCATCTATTTTTCTCTGAAAAAAAATTGATCTGTGCATTTATCAGTTCAGGGTAAATGACAGAATTACAAGAGATTATGCTAATATGTACATAATTTGTGTACATAATTATTAAACCATGTTAACAATGCAAGCTTCCGTTAGACATTGACTTTTAACTATTATTTGTGTACCAATTCCTCTGTTTAAAGACTACTGATTCTGTATTGGAACCACTGTACAGATGCATTCTGCTGTTAAGTGGGGCTGTTATAGTTAGATACTGCAGCTGAAAAAAAAATGACTTGACTTTTTTTTTAAGTGTACATGCTACTTATACTGAGCTGGACATACAGGAAACCATTCCATTTGGATGACTTTCTTTTATTCCAGGTCTTTTTTCTAATAGTAGTTCAACATGCTGCTATTATAAAAGAAAATGTATAGAATGCAAGGAATGTAGCGACCTGCATATTGTTATTTCCTGGTTTCTAAAATACATGGATTAAATTTTACACAGAACCTGAAGGCAGTGTGACTGGCACACCTCACTGTTGCTGACCCCGATTCTGTAGGATTTGGATAGGTGGCTGCAAGGACCATTGCCATTGACGAACGTACATCAGGGATCATCGTACCTCGGCTATTACATGGTGCCTTAAAACAGAACTGAGCTAAGGTTTAGTAAGGTTTATTTTGTTCGTGTGAATAACTCTTCAATTCATTTGGAAACGTGTGCCTGTCATGCTCAGATACCTGAAGTAAAGACAGGCCACATGTTCTTTAAGGGGGAATTTAGGGGAAAATTAAGCAAAACAAAGAGACAAAAACTTCAGTTTCTCTCTGAGGGACTGTGAGTGGACTTGTCTATGTTTTATCCTTGGAGCTGAATATCACTTGATTACAAATCAGATTGCTAAGGGTGTGGACTAGCAGTTTTCATCCAAACATGTTTCATAAAGATCATGTGTTGTAGACCAGTCTTACCTAGTTACAATTCTAGAACGTTAACAGAATAAGCAGGTACTTATTGAAGTGCATCTTTTCAGTCTAAATGTCTGTTTGTGTGTCTGGGTGTCTCTGTGTACACACACACACACACACACACATACACATGCACATGTGGGTACACGCACGTGCAGGCACATACACACACACATGGACACATATGGAACTAGAGTCTGCTACAGTCAGAAGGTGAGATCCTGAAGAGCACAGACTCATCCCATTTTACTTTGCATGAAAAGCTAAGGTTCTTTTAACTCAAACTATCAAGAACAGCAACAAAAATAGGGCACATCCTTTCATTTGAGTAATTATAAAATTAAATCAGTGAAAGTGAATGAGGAAGTAAGTCAGTAAGGCCAAAAATGGAAAGGAAAGCACAAAATGATACACAGATCACTACTGAGGCCTATGTTAAGCTGGAGACTTCATCTTTCCAGTTGGGCTGAGTGAGGGTACGGTTGAGGAGAAGAGACCGTGCCAATCTGGAAAGTTAAAAATACCAAATGGCTTATCAGGAAACACAGTCTATTGATACTGTTATTGCCTGATTGTCTCAAACTTCTGAAAATCAACAGCATTTCTTAAGTGAAATTTAAATGTTTTACATATAATTTTTAATGGATTCAGATTTTGTATTGAGCAACCTACTCACACACAAGTCTTCACGGCATCCAAGCATCGCTTCATTACTGAAGATCCCAAGGCAATGAATTTGCAAGCCCCTCCCCTCCATCATCCATCATAAGCTACAAAAGACCATGGACCTACTTCATTGTGAGTTAGAAAATGTTTACACATAAAATTCAAGTCATAAACTAGCTCTCTTCATCTTGACCCTCCCTCCTGAGGTCTTTGAGTTTCCTGTCTCTGCCTGTCATCCCCAGATGGTATCATATCTGTATTGGACCAAATGTATTCACTGGTTTCACTGTGTTTATTGGTTGACTCTTTTAAATGTATTTGTATCATTGTTTTATTTAATTTAATGTTGGAGATGTTTGTATCATGAGAGGAATCAGCTAACAATGGACAGACATACATTCATGAGAGGGAGGGACTGAGTGGCCCTCCAGAATTCAACATTTCTTCCAGTTGTTCATGGTTTGGTCTAAATTAAGACAGAGTAGGAATTAATATTGTTATGGTTGAAATTGACTCCAAAATATTCTGGACTCTTTTAGAAATATTTAATCCTTTTACACCAGTGTAGATAGCTCTAACCAATACACACAAAAGAATACCCATGGCTTATGATACTTCTAGTTATTTGGAGTACATTGTGCACACATCAATTTTGGATTTGAATTGTGAACTATATTAGAAAACAAAAACAGTAATTTATATGCAGGCAAAATTTATAACAATCACATTTGTTTTAGTCATTTAACATTTTGTTTCTGTTTTTCCATTTATTGAAACTGGCATTTCTAAATAATATCAGCCACTAACAGTCTCATAGTAGACATATTGACTTAACACACTTTTTAAGGACTTGCTGGTATTTCTTGGCATTATAATAATGCTAGTCTTGAAATACATGTATGTGAACCAAGTGCTACACTTCTAGTGCAGAAAAGGGAAGGGAGGCGCATGATCTAGCTATTGGTACACTTCAGAAGAGATTCTCATGTAATACACTTGAGTATCATAGGTATAGTTTTATATTGGCAAATACTTTGAGAATTATAGCCAAAAGATCTACGCTTTTAAAACCAGTGAACAATGGACGAAGTGAGTGAAACTTCTCCTGGGAACACAGGGCCCAGTTTTTTATTTCCCCTTTGGATACCAAGTTACTAAGAACTTCAGGACTTACGTCCAAATCTTGACTGTATGACTCTTACTGCCTTTTCTGAAATCTGCGTTCCTTTTTGTGACTTTTTTCCTTGTACTGTATAGCACGGTTCATGCACCTCTCTTTAGATGGTGTACTTTAAAAACAGAAGTAAAATACACAAATGGTTTTCTCGCTGCATACCTAAAGTTAGTAGTGTGCGACATTAACTGCCTTTGATTTGTAGTAGATGAGTGAGAATGAGCACATTCTTGCAGAATGCTGTAGACGTCAATCAGGAGTGATCAGGAGTGAGCACAGCTTCCATGCTGTGATCCTGGGCCTTTTTACATAGACACACTCTCTACAAGTGCTAAATGCATCTTCAGTTTTTGAAAGGTTATTATCACATTATTATTATCATTAATATTATTTGAAATGTCTAAGATAATGCTGTGCTTGAAAACATGTGTGTCACTGTGATGGTCCTCGTTGCATGGACATAGTAGAAAGTCAAAAGCTTGACGTATTATGCTTGCACACGAGTTAAGGCAGTGGTTATAAACAACAGATTGACTTTGTCATAACCTCCCCTC
>JADRCD010234540.1:0-14434 GCA_019843815.1 Montemys delectorum
CTAGACTGGCATCTGTGTTCTTTCAGGGATTACAGATCATCCTTCTGGCACTTTTAGCTTTCAGAGTCTCCACAGAAAAGTCAGTTCTATTCTAATGGACTTTTTGCTATTTGTAACTTCCGTTTTTTTCTCCTTCTAACTTTTAATATCCTTTCTTTGTTTATATGTAGTGTTTTACTTTATATAATGGGAAGTCTTTTCTGGGCCCATCTGTTTTGGTGTTTATCTGCTTCTTTCACCTTGATAAGTACCTCCTTCTTTATATCAGGGACATTTTCTCTTATGATTTGTTAAAAAATACTTTTTATATCTTTGGCATGTTTTCTTCCTCCTCTATATTTCATATTCTCTATTATTCAAAGATTTGGACCTTTCAGAGTGTTCAAGATTTTCTCAATGTTTTATATCTAGTTTTGTTATATTTAACAGTTTCTTTGACTGAGCTATCCATTTGTCTTATCTTCAAGACATGAAATTTGTGTCTTTTAATCTGTTGATAAGTCATACCTCTGAGCTTTTTGTTTGACTTCCTTAGTTTTAGATCTCAAGTTTTACTTTGGTTTGACTTTTCTTTACAAATTCTGCCTCTTTATTAAATTCTACTTTCTCATATCTTCAATTGTTTTTCTTATTTCATTCAGCTGTTTTTGTTTCTGTTGGGACACTTATTTATATCCTCTTTAAAGTTGAAAAATTTATAATGGCTATTTTGAAGGCTTACCTTGTGCATCAGATAAGTTGTTTTGCTTGATTCATATTACAATTGAGTTGTTAGCTTCCACATGAGTCATACTATTTTAATTGTTCATGTTTGTGTTTTTTTGTGCTGGGAGTTAGGTATGAGGAATTATGATGGTTGTAGTCTTCTTAATGTAGGCATTTGTTCTCATCTTTTTGGATGTATATTCAGTACTTTGGTTGCTGTACTCCCAATCACACAAGTTGTGAACCTCAGGGATGAGATTGTATTTTAGTCTTGAAGTTAATTGTTATTCACGATTCATACTCTTGTTGAGATTTTGTCTTTTCCTGTTTATTGTAATGCTAAATGCTGGCCCCCAAGATCTTGAGTCTGCATATAGCTCTGGGAAACTGCCCCCAGTTAATTGTGATTGATAAATGAAGATACCAACAGCCAATAGGTGGGGAGAATAGAGATAGGCGGTGTTTAGTTTTTCTAGGCTAGGACTACAAAAAGAAGAAAGGGAAAGAAAAGCCACCATGGAAAGGTAAGTATGTGGAAGGAGAAGAACTGCTATGTAAAAGGGCCAAGAGAACATGGCCCAGAGGGCTGCTCAGTTGAGTTGAGAAGCAGCCAAGATGGAACAAATAAATTAGTAAGTAGTAACTCAGAGTTATCTATAGAAAGTAGATTGTAACAACATGGATGTTAGGCAGTTACCAAGCTACTGTACTGTTTAATGCATATTAAAATACAAATACTATATGTGTCTATCATTTAGGAACATAAATGGTCAAGGCAGGAAGGAACTCTGCACCAGTATTTAAATATTTTGAACAACAAACTCTAATTAGACTCAGATCAGAATTTCTGGGTTGAGCTGTGATTTTAGAAACTAAATTGTTTCAGATTAGCAGGTATGGGATGGGGACTTAGTCCAGATGAAGGAAGGGTAGCAGAGGTAGAACTAGGGGTACCCTAGATGAAAAAGGGAGGAAGACAGAGGTAGCAGATATGTATTAGTTAGGGCTCTCTAATAATATAACTGATAGAATGAACTAATCCACATCCACATGTTAGTAAGAGACTTATTAGACTGGCTTTTGGACTGTAGTCCAAGTAATCCAACAACGAATATCTTCTGATGAAAAGGCCAAGAATTCAGTAGTTGTTCAATTCACAAGATTAGATGAATTAGCAGCCCATATCTGGTGTCAGAGTCCCAGGGAAGTCCTAAAAGGCTGCCTGCTTTCAGTCCACATTGGAATCCTGAAGAGTATGTTCAAATAGCCACAAAGGAATGAATCATAATAGCTAAAGTTGACAGTGAGAGTGAGGGTAAGCAGACAAAAAGCAAAAGTAGACTAAGAGGAAGGGATGGAGTGGGTGGCAAGGATCAACCAGGGTGTCTCTGTCTCTAATTCACAAGATTATATCTCAAAACTATGGAGATTATCTGGAATAAGGGGCTCAGGAATATGAGCTGCAGCAAGTATAAGTGTCAGCTAGAACATCCAGAAGGAACCAGGAGGGGAGTACATATACCTTACCTAGCAGCCAAGTGTGATGGCTGAGAGGTCCTTGGTAAGGAGGAGTCCTTGAGGTCACAGAGGAATCACAAAGGAATGGAGATGAGCTAGACTAGGAAAAATCGATGCTGAAGCAACAATGACAACTAGGGGAACCCTAGGTCTTACTACAAGGCCATATCCAAGGAGATGGAGGTAGACTAGGAAGATTGTCACTCTCTAAGTCAATTTTATGGAAGCATTTTCTCAATTGAGCACCTCTCTTCCAAATGAGTTATGTCAAAGTGACATAAAGCCAATCAGCACAATTTGCTCTTTGTCAACTTGAGACACAAACAAATCATTAAACTTTTAAGCATTTATGTGTTTACTATTTATCTATAAGACCTCATATAAATATCAATATTACAATATAAAACATCCTAAATCTTACAAGTTCTACAGTCTTTAAAAATTCAAATGCTTCAAATGTTAATTACCTTTGAAGTACCCAATGTCTCTAACATATCCAAAATCTTTCAAATGTGGGCTCCTGTAAACTAAAATGACAAGTTAGATTGCTTTTCTACTCTAAGATGTAATAACCAGGAAATAGTTACAATGAAATCACAACCAAACTAAAGTTTATCAATATAAAAATTTAGTACTTTACATCTACAGCCTACTCATGATTGTGTGGGATACAATGATCCTGGGATATTTCTTGAGTTCCTCTCTCTGTAGCTCCTTTTCTAGGCTCAGGCCAGCTTCATTTCACAGCTCCTACTGTCCTTTGCTGTCAATCCATGGTACTGGGATTTCCAAAATGCTGGTGTCTCCACTATAAATAAAGCTACACATTCACTAACAGCCCCTCATTTCCTGTCTTCTGGGACTCTGACCTTATCACACACTGCCAAACTTCAACTTCTTTCCTTGACTCCTTCAATCCTGGGGCTTTCAACTGAGGCTGCATCTTTATCAGTGGCCTGTCCTAGACTATTACAGTGCCAAGCCTCAGCTGCTCCCATGACCCCTTTCTGCCTTTAGAATCAGTATCATCTAGGAAACTTACATATTACCAAGTTTGGCTTCTGGCACAAGGAATACCCTTGGCCCTCTCTGAACTACAGCATTTGTGTTCTGGTTGTGAGGAAGCACTTACCAGAAGATTTTGCTGCTCTCTTTATAACCACAGCTGCTTCTTCAGCTCAGACTAACAATCATCAATTGTACTAGCAAAGGAAAAGTTTCACTTTAGCATTTCTTAGTTCAAAATATCATATAAGTTTCCTTGATAGAGTCTAAGCTTCTCTATAAAACTGAATAAGCCAGGTCTCCATTGTATGCACTGCTCTCAGGATTTTTTGAGTTTAAGAATAAATAAAGCATTAAGCTCTGAAAATTCAATAACTTTTCTAGTCCAAAGTTACAAAGTCCTCTACAACCCACCACCTGCAAAATTTGGTCAGATCTGTCAAAGTAAATATCCTACATTCTTGGTACCAATTTCTGTCTCAGGGTTTTTATTGTTGTGATCAACAACAACAACACCATGGACCAAAAGCAACTTGCAAAGGAACATTTTTGTTTCATCTGCTCTTCTTGGTCACAATCTATCACTGGAAAAAGTCAAGACAGGAACCTGGAAAGAAGAACTGAAGTAGGAAACAATGGAAGAATACAGCTTACTGGCTTAATCCTGTGCCTTGTTCATCTTGCTTTCTTATATAATTCAAGATCACTCATTGAGGGGGGCACTGTCTACAGTAATTTGGGTCCGTGTACACCAATCATTAATCAAGAAAACGCCTGACAGACTTGTTTATAGGCTGATGTGATATGGCATTTTCTCAATTGAAAGTTCCTTCTCTCAGATGACTCTAATTTGTGTCAAGTTGACATAAAACTAACCAACACACAAGAAACTGTATTTAATTTAGTTTCAGCAGCTAGGGAATTATTCTTTACTCTCTTATTAAACTTTGCTCTTGGGTCATTGAGCAAAGTTAGTCATGACATGATAATCTTTGGTTTTGTTGCCTTTGTTGAGCTACTAGCCAGATACATCCACATATAAAGCCTGGCTTTCTTTGAAGCAACAATACTTTAAATCAGGTTGAGTCTAAGATCGGCATGCACTAGAGAGACATTTCTGGTGTACCGTTCTTCTATCAGTTAATGAAGGTGAGTCAGGTCTCAGTCTGTCCCTTCTTAAGGAGCACATACAGAGGAATCCCCACGATCAGTGACCATATGACACTGTAATACAAGCTCTTCCTTCATTCATTGCCTTTCTCTGCCCCTTACTGACATTTTTAAGGTCCATTAAAGGAGTTGTAGCTAAGTCTTGTACTAAGTGATCTGACAATGTCTTCTACCTTGAGTGTGATCTCTGTGACTTTATGTCTTCAAGGAATTTTCTGTTAGACTCATTTCCCCTATTCTAAGTCTTCCTTCTTCCTCCAGAATGAATTTCACTTACTCATATTTTCCAGTTTGAGAAGCTGAAAAGTCACTGAACACAAAACAGAGGAGTTTTGGTGTATCATCTGGGAGCTCCAGGTCTGGGAGCTGTCTTAGGTACTACACAGTCTTGCATAGTTTATGTCAGAGAAGAAAACAAAGAACAAAGGAAAAATGCATTCTTCCTCACAGGACTGTATTCCCCCAATATTAATCATTTTTACCTTATCCCAATTGTGACTAATCTTGCATAAAAGCCCTATAAGTAAGCCATTAAGATTAAAGTAGCTCATAAAGGTTGGGCAGGTATCCAATAGGAAAGGTATTTGTATAAAAAGGACAGAGTGGCTATAAGTACATAGTGAAAAAGCCATGGGGAAAAACAGACACAGTACCATCTGTAAGCTAAGAACAGAGGTCTCTGCATGACAGAACCCACACTCATTACCTGAGCTAATCTAAGCCTCTGGAATTCTGTTGAACAAAATTGGTGTTATTTGAAATAACTAGTATATAGTACAATTCCTTACATCATTATTTAAGATCTTCAAGATCATATGTGCTTATATCATCATCTACTTCATACAACACTAACAAATCTGCCTGAAAAATCTCAGCTCAGATCTGAGACTATTATACATGTCATGGTCTGAATGTGAATGTCTCTGTAGACTCTCATATTTAAACCTTTGGTCCCTGGCCAGTAGTACTGTGTGGAAAGGTAGGACTTTAATGGAGGAAGTTAGTCGCAGGTTGGCCTACGTCCCTACTTCACTTTCTCTTCAACTCTCTGATTTCTGAACATAGATAGAATATGACCAGCCAATCTCCTGCTCATCCACCATGTCTCACCAGTCTAGTACTCTTGTTTTCTGCAAGTCAATAATGGTGCCTTCTCTTCAGTTGATTTTGTCAGACCATCTTACCACATCAACATAAAGTAACTGAGCATATTATAAACTGCACTATTTTAACTGCACATTGCAAGTGTTCCACTCTCAGAAAAACATGGTTCAATTACAAAAATTAGAAAGTCATAGTGTTTTCCTATTGACATCATTTGATATGTAAGTATCAATGTTTCTTTGGATTACATTGGGTTAGAAGTTTGATTTTTCTATAAACTGCCATTTGAATTGCTATCTTCATCTTCTTTTTTTTTCAAGTTTATTGAAAATATGGCATAACAGATTAAATAGCTGCACGTGGTGTTTTGAAATTCATCCCAACTGTAGGCTGAGTGACCTGAAGACTAGAGAGACTGCCAAAGTCCAGAAGCTTCAGCATTTCCTTGGTGTCAGAATCTACCTGACATTATTCCCAGCAAGAAACTAAGGAACAAGATAGCCGGCCATGTCACACATCTGATGAAGCAGACTCAGAGGGGTCCTGTGAGAGGTATCTCTATCAAATTGCAGGAAGAAGAGAGAGAGAGAGAGGAAAGATAATTATGTTCCTGAGGTCTCAGCCCTAGATCAGGAGATCATTGAGGTAGATCCTGACACCAAGGAAATATCTTCATCTTCATAAAAATCATTAAATGAATTTTGGTTTGGGATAAGGATAGACTTTCCAGTAATATATAAAGTGTCCAAAAAATACTTTTCCCATCAAGTATTATAGTGAACAACTTTGAAAATGCTCTATGGTACTCATAGTCAATATTTGATCATGTGAAAATAAAGAAGCATATTGCCTTATTAGTATTTAAATATTCATCTATAATAAATGGTAGATTATAATAGACTAAAGAAATAAAAAAGTATCATTTTATGATTTATTATCAGTAAATACTAGATTTGTATGCCTATTTTATATAACTAAATGGAATACTGCATGAAGTTTTTTGAGATGAAAAGGGACTGCTAATGAAACAGATTTAAGAAGCCTTGATCAGTGGTGTTTGCTACTATAGCTCTAGCTAATAATTATGGCTGCTGAGTTACAATCAGGGGAGTCTGAGAGCTCTGTTGTCTGCCACACATTAAATCCTCAATGTTTGGGGGGTAATGAACATGCAAGTGAAGGGAGCAATCACTTTGGTATTGCATTATTAGTTAGTTTTCTTACTGCTGTTGCAAAATACCTGACAAAATCAACTTAAGGATTTAGTTTGGCTCACAGTTTGAGGGACACAGTCCATCATAGTGGGAAAGGCACAAGCACAGCATCTGGCTCTGTCCAAAAACTCTCAGGACCAGCCTTCAAAGAAACACCTTTTATTACGAGTCTCTGCCTCTCAAAGGTTATACAACTTTCCAAATTAGCACAAGGCAGTAGAAGTCAGGTGTTCACATATATGAGCCAGTGGGGGATATTTCTCATTTAGACCACAATGAACTCTGATTATTACAGAGAGAAAGAAGTCATCCACATGCAGTACAATGTGCTTCTCAAATAAAAATGTGTGGCACATTTTCTAATTAACACACTAACTGACACATTATAGGTAATCAATGAGGCAGAACTTAATTTGAATATATCCTCTTATTCTTTGTGTTTTTTCAAAGACCAGTACTGACCCTGGCTTAATGCAGTGGAGTTAACAAGGATTTGGTTTAAGGAGACTTTCAACCAAAAGCAGCAGGTTGCCTTTTGTGAGTTTGAACTAAGAGCTGAAGTCAATCAGTGTCAGCTCCTCAGAACCTGATCCAGGATGCTGAAGTCCTACCTTCAGTTTGAGAAGCAGCTCCCTGCCAGCAGATTACCTATTGCAAACTCCTGGAGAGAAAATGAGAGAGAGAGGGAGAGAGAGAGAGGGAGAGAGAGGGAGAGGAGGAGAGAGAGAAAGGGAGAGGGAGAGGGAAAGGGAGAAGGAGGGAGGAAAGACAGGTTTCTGCAGGGAGTATCTCTCTGAGCTGAAGAAAAATGGCAGGAGTTGGGCTGGATTTGCATCCCAAGCTTTGTGTCTCTCAGAGGTCAGACGTGGTTGAGAATATTGCTCACATCACTAACACCCAAAATGGGAATGAGAATGAAACTCCCTAGTGTATGATCATTAAAAACTCTGTATTCCAATTTGTATCACCTTGGGAAAGATGTTGGAAATGAAACAAACTATTAATTTTTAACTTCTAAACAGAGATAACAGAGTAGCAGGAATAGGGTTGATGGCAGAACTCAGGTCAGGATGGCTGGCTGTACTCCAACCCTAAATCCAAGTGTTACCTCTTGCAATTCCAACACCTATAGAGGAACCAGAAATTGACACAGCCAGTGTTGACATAGGTACAATGGAAAGGTGAGCTAGAATCAGCCACTCAGAAGCCAAGAGCAGAAGGATCAGACTCACAATGCTACCCTAGGGTATTTATCTACTAGTCTACTTTAATGTGGGCTTGAGCAGTAGAGACTCTGATTTAAACAGCAAACTAAAACAATAACAGAGGGAAGTTTACTTCAGAGGTGGCTTCAAGAGAAAAAGTTATGAGGTGTTAAGAGTGAAGAGTCTTCTTTAAGACAGAGGTTGGAACTGAGGACTTGACATTATTGGGTTAGAAGGAGCCAGGAGTCAGGCAGGGGATAGGAGAGGGAACAGTCCTGCAGCCGGACAACCAGAGTATTTGTACAGGGAGAGGTGCATAAAATGAGCCCAACCTTACTGAGGGAAAAAATGCGAAATTAGGAAAACAGGATTTGTATGCAGAGTACAACGTATATGTTTGCATGTAGTACAGATACATAGCATGCACTCCATGTATACTATACACATACATATCTATGCACACATCCCTCATTCATGAGAAACTTACATAGAATTTCTATTTATATCACAAAAATACATAAGAAAAGGAGTTTCAGATGGAGAAGTACAGGGTAATAAGAGTTAAAAAGGAATAAAATTTCTTATATACATATATTAAACTGCTAATGAATTAAAAATAGATGAGGCAATAAAATAAAAATAAACCAATAAAAATTGCAAGGTCATAAAACAGTTTTTAAAAATGCAATGAAAATCCAAGATTTTAGAAAAGTGAGGTGAAAGAAATGATATGATCAGATCTATCTATATGTACAGTATTTAATTTTCTAAAAAAAAAGGCAAAAGAATAATGAATAAATAGCAAAATTAAAGGGCAAAAACTGGAAATAATCTAAAGTAAAGGTGCTAGAATACCAATGTTTAAAAATGTGATTATTATGAACATATTTCTCTATTATTTTTTGTTCAGAATTAACATTTTTGACAGCAAAACCAAAGTAAATGGAAATGAAAATATCTGTTTTTTTTTTCTTTTAAATAAGATTCCATATAGTTTAGACTGACCTTGAACTTCATGTGAAGCAAGAGAGACCTTGACCTTTATTACTATTGTTACTACTATTATTATAAGTGTGTGCATGTGTATGCATGTACACGTGTGTTTGTGGCTGTGTGTGTGTGTGTGTGTGTGTGTGTGTGTCTGCTTGTGCCTTTTCCTATGTGTGCCACAGCTATCTGCTTTTGTCTTCCACCTCATTTGAGAAAGAGTCTCTTACTGGTTGTCATTGAATACCCCATGCTATCTGGTCCTCCACCTTCTGGATAATCTCCTGCCCAGTCCTCCCCTCTCCTCATAGAATCATGGGATTACAGATACTTACCATCACATCTAAATTTAGATGGGTTTTGGGAACCTGATGCCATATTCTCACACTTAACACCAAGCACTATACCCACTTAACCATTTCCCTAATCCAAAGGCCTTGCTTTTCTCATCTTGCTCCTAACTCTGGAGTGCTTAGATTATAGGCATGTACCTACAATACCCCTTCAGCACTTAGAACCCACTTAGCTACCCCCTAGCACTAAGATATTCATTTCTAATCATTGTTGTTGTGCTCTATTCTATTTTATATGTAATATGTTTGGATATAATATGGTACATATTATGTTGCATATTAAGTGTTTAAGTATATATTTAGAGGTTAATTAAATATATGCTTATATGAAGTAGAACATGTGGTGACTATAGATTTTCTACTTTATAAATCTATTTCATTTAATTTTTAATATAAATTTATCTCTTTCAAGCACTTTGGCTACTGCAATTTTTGTGCTATATAAACTATATTAATAAATGAAAATGAGAATGCTGCCTGGCATACAGTAAGCACTAAAGTTACCAGTCATTTTGAAGTGAAAATGAATTTTAAAATTCTCACTATGAATCTGTTTTCATTTGTGTTGAAGAGTCATTCAGTGGTTGCTGATGCTGTTTTAGAAGGTTACAGAGAGGAACCCTCTTAAGATCCCTTTATATCCTGCCACCGCTGAGTTCTCTTGTTTGCAGCTGTCTGATGCACCCTGCTGTGTGGTACAAATTTCTCTTCTGTCTCAGTACATCTTATTTAGTTAGGGTGGGCCGTGATGGACAACAGTGATTCAGCCCTTTCTTCAGGATCTAAGAGAGGACACAGTGACACACACTCTACTCTAAAGGGAGGTAGAAATGGTAACCCAAGTGTTTTCATTGACAGGCTGTTGGGAGACTTGTCATTTTATCCTGGACAGTTCTGTACTTCACTTAGCAAATTAAGGAGCAGAGATAAACGAGCAGCCAGAGTGCAAGTGGCTCTGAGCAGGACTTAGTAAGCATCATCTGGCAGGATAAAAACCCGGTGACAGTGCACCTCACCGCTGCCACTGAGCCTTGAGAGCCTGCAGATGCTTTCAGGCCTGTATTGTGCTTGCTCCGTGTGTACACCAGGCAAATGGTATCTACCAGCATTCTTACCACTATTTCTCAAGTCTCTTTTTTGGATTTTCATGGAACTGACTCAAAACCATCTCTTTGAATATCAGCACACCCATGAGGACCTCACATATCTCAGTCAAGCACTTCATCCGAAGATGTATAAAATCTACAGAAGCACCTTGGAGACCCATGAGCTCTTCTCAGCTTATCTGTGGAAGCAGAAAAGTGTATGAGTCATTTATTTTTTTCGAACAAAAATTAGAATTGAAAACCTCATGTTAATTTATTTATCTATCTAAGAAATACATTTCCACATGAAATCATCGGGCTGGTTAGTTTTTGTCAACTTGACACAAACTTCCTCAGCAGAGGGACTTTCAATTGGAAAATTGCCTCCATTTGACTGGCTTCTGTAGGCAGTACCATCCCAAGACAGGTAGGGCTAGGCTAAATAAGAAAAGCATATGCGCAAGCCCAGGGAAGCAAGGCAGTAAGCAATGTTCCTCATTGGTCTCTGCATCAATTCTGGCCTCTAGGTTTCTCTTGTCGTCCCTTAAGAATGGACACTAACTCATAAGGTGAAATCAATCCTTTCCTCCACAAGCTGCTTTCATTGTGACATTTTATCCCAGCCATTGAAAAGCAAATTACAGCAGAAATTGGTACCAGAGAGCAGGATCTTGCACTGAAAGCTCTGAACATGTTGTTTTGGGGGGAGGGTGATGGAGGATATTGGAGCCTTAGGCTAGGAGAGCCATTGAGGGCTCAGAGCTTAATGAGATGCTATGGGAATTTGCAAGATAGTGCTGAGAGAAATACCAAGCATAGAGGCCTTGCTTGTAGAAATTTCAGACGACCTCAAAAAGGATCAGGGATGTGCAATGTATTTAAATTAGAAATTCATGGAAGAAGCCCTCAGTGCTTTACCTGGATCAATGATGGTTAGCTGGGGCTGGGAATTAGCTGTAATTAATAAAATATCAACATCACTGAGGTGAAATCTGGAAATATTTCCTCATGGTCATCCAGAAACTCTTTGGCTGTGCCTGAATTCAAGTAGGCAGCTGAACATGGTAATGCGGAAAAGAGTCTCCTACATTGCTCTGATCTTGACAGCTTCAGAATTGAAGGAGCTGTGGAGAGAATCTGAAGTGCAACAATGATGTGGCAGAGTCAGAGTCCCTGAAGGGGCCCAGAAAGGCCACTGATGAAAGTGCAGCCTTAATTGCTATTGTAGTACAGACCCCAGCAATTGGAGATGCCAGGACATGGAATAATCACCATGTACCAAAAGGTGGCATGCAGGTTGAGTGGGATAAAAAATCAAGAAGGAAAATATATTTCCCAGAGTGCTAAATGCTAGAGGTTTGAGATGAAGTAACCAACACCTTGTGAGAACTCCTGTGATTATTCTTTTGCAGAGTGGAAGGCAGAGGTCTATGGAGATGCAACTCTATTCATTAAATGCTACATAATGGAAGCTCGTTCTAATAAAAGCAAGGAGTTCTTTGACCAGACAATCTGCTGAAAGACTGCTCTCTTACTATTATCATGTGGTCAGCATCTGGGTTTTGGAGTCATCCCATTTAAAATGCTCAAAATGCTCAAAACAACAAAATCCATATGCCCTCTAATCTCCAACACAACCACATTTTAAAACTCAAGTGAACAAAGAAAGTATCAGCTGCTTTCAGAGATTCTAAGGATTTTTGCTATGAAAGGAAGTGATCTGAGCAGTAATTCAAACTTGTAAGAAAAAGTAAAGCACACTGAAGAAGGCAGTTATATAGACAAAACACACTGAAAGCCCCTTTTCCTGTTTTTCTCTTAAACCTACCTCTTAAATGCTGAATATGAGCATAATTATAAATTTCTGGAACTGAATATTGTCTGAGGGTTGTCTACGACCACATAGATAGTAATACTGGGTACTGGAAGATAAATCTAATTGTTTTAGTTCATGTTCTATTGCTATGGGGAGACATTACAACTATCAACTCTTATAAAGAAAGATATTTGTTTGGGACAGGCATAAAGTTTCAGAAGTTTAGTCCATTATCGTGGCTAGAAGCATGGAGGCAGGCAGACAATCTGGAGAAGAAGCAAAAGTTCACATCTGAATTGTCGGGGCGGGGGGAGGAAGAGAGAGACACTGGTCCTGGCTTGGGTATTTGAGACCTCAATGTCTACCCCCAGTGACATATTTCTTTCACCAAGGCCACACCTACTGTAACAACCCATAACTCTTAATGATGCCAGTCCTTGGTGACCAAGCCTTCAAGTCTATGAGACCATGGAGACCATTTCTATTTAAACTACCAAAGTCTACTCCCTGACCCCCAAAGAGTTTTAGCCATATAATAATCAAAACTATTCATTCCAACTTCAAAAGTCGCCATGGACTATTACAGTCTCAACACTCAAAAGTCCAAAGTCTTTTCTGAGATTCGTAGTTTTGTAGCTGATCATCTCACCCTGCCCCTGCCAAACATAGCTGTAACCATTTTGTTCCATGCCTGCCAGCTATTTCATATTGTTGCTGTAAGGTGCCTGCCAGTCATTGACACAGAAGAATAATTTGACTCAGAGCAGGATCATGCTGGCTACGTCCTCTGTGTTGTTCTGTACATTCTGAATGTTTTGTATGAGGTTTGCTAGTCTTAAGAAATTCCACAAAACTTTATGTAGGACCCATCAAACTTAAGGTTAATATGAACTGTTATGTCTAAAATGGCTTGAGTTAGAGCTCACCATTGGGCAACACTTCCTGGACCTACATATGAGCTCATTGTGTTTTTTGTGTTTTACTTTTCCTAAGATGTCTGTCATTCTCAGATAACAGAGAAAGATGTCTGTTGTTGTAATTTCAGCTCCTGACTTGAACTATGTCTCTGAAAATTCTGCATTAGAGTGTGTATTTAGTAAACCATCCCTGTCTGGCTGAGATTTATGTTCCTGTGGTTGGTTGAGTTACTCCTAGACCATAACACATATCAATATCTTAACTACAACCTCCTGTAAAAATCAAAATCAGAAAGTAGATCATATACTTCCAACATACAATGACACAGAATATACATTGCTATTTCAAAATTGAGAAATGGTGCATAATGAAGAAATATTAGACCGAAGCAAGACTGAAAATTTAGCTAGGAAATCACTAAACTCTGCATCTCCATGTTTGATGTTAAAGTGCTCTTAAGATCCCCAATTCCTTTCAACTTTATTGATTACAACACATTTCTTTCTTTTGGGCTGGTTCTATAATTTGTTAGCAGCTCTCTTCTGCAGGTATCCCACAACTCTGGCATCTCTTGTGGTCTCTAAAGCAATCCAGGCTTCACAGTCAGAGCTTCACACAATGGTCCTGAGTGACACACTTCTTCCCCCAAGGCCACACATTGTTGAAGTAACAAGCCTGTACCTCCTAATAGTGACCTTCTCTGGTGACCAAACACTCAAATCTATGAGACTATGAAATGCATCCCTATTCAAGCCACCAAACTAACATATAGTGGTTATCTCATTTATTTAAAATACTTTACTTGATGACATCATAATATGTAGGTGCAGAAAGGAAAGATTGGTAAGGCATTATTATGTTTTGAGTGATAAGATGCATTAACAATTTCTTCCTTTATAATATATCTGGCAAAATTTGCCCTTTTTGAAATGAACATAAATAGCTACTTTATGGTTTGGTGAGATGGTTCAACACCTTACAAAGGACCAGAAAAAATGCTCAGTATACAAGTTGGGCAGTTTGCAATTGCCTATCACCCCGACTTTAGGGAAACTACCACCTTTTCTGGTCCCTATAGACACTGCACTCATGCACAGACAACATCCCCACACATATGCAAATAGATATGAAAAGAAAATTTAAAAAGAGTATAATAATTGAAAACATTTCATAAAATTGCTTGTATTTTAAAAAGAAAAAGTAATTTAGTGATAACTCAAAAATTTTCTTGATAGTTGTACTAGTTTGTCTTAATGCCAATTTGACACAAAGACTAGAGTTTTCTGAAAGGAAGGAATTTCATTTGAGAAAATTCCTCCATAGGATCTAGCTGTCAGTCATTTTCTCTCTCTCT
>JADRCD010234540.1:14534-62547 GCA_019843815.1 Montemys delectorum
TCCTTCCTTCCTTCCTTCCTTCCTTCCTTCCTTTCTTTCTTTCTTTCCTTCCTTCCTTCCTTTGCTCCTTCCTTCCTTCCCTCCTTCCTTCCTTTTTTTTCTTTTTTTCCTTCCTTTCATTTTTTCTTTCTTTCTCTGTCTGTATCTCTCCTTCTTTTTTCTTTCAGTCTGTTTGTCTCTTCCTTCCTTCCTTCCTTCCTTCCTTCCTTCCTTCTTTTTTCTTTCTTTTTCTTTCCTTTCATTTTTTTCTTTCTCTGTCTATATCTCTCCCTCTTTTTTCTTTCAGTCTGTTTGTCCCTTCCTTCCTTCCTTCCTTCCTTCCTTTGTTCCTTCCTTCCTTCCTTTGTTCCTTCCTTCCTTCCTTCCTTCCTTCCTTCCTTCCTTCCTTTGTTCCTCCCTTCCTTCCTTCCTTTGTTCCTTCCTTCCTTCCTTCCTTCGTTCCTTCCTTCTTTCTTTTTTCTTTCTTTTTCTTTCCTTTCATTTTTTTTCTTTCTCTGTCTGTATCTCTCCATCTTTTTTCTTTCAGTCTGTTTGTCCCTTCCTTCCTTCCTTTCTTGCTGTTGTTTAACTTTTTATGGAATCCTTATGAGTTTCACATCACACACCCTAGTCCCACTCATTTTCCCTTCCCCTCATTTCTTGGCCTTTTCAACCTTTCCCCTCAAATAAGGCACAAACAAATAAACAGCAACAAACAAAGCATAAAAATCACCTCATTATGGAAGCTCTAGTATGTCACAATGTGTCCCAAAGTATGTCTCTCTGTCCACACATCTTCACTTGAAGATGTTCATTACAATGAATCAGCACTCTGGCCTGAGATCTCTGGCTTCTGTAACACCATCAATACTGTATTGTCAATGGGACTCCTCTAGGTCAACCAGTTGCTGCCATGTGTGACAGAGATCTTTCCGCCCTGTATCAGTAGGATTGGCCCCTTCACATCCCAACTGCTCACAGATGATATAGATTTGGGAGAAGACCTACTCAGAACTTCAGAACCCACACCCATGCCTCCAGTGCCAGTTCCACTGTGATGCCCAGTCAAGTCACAGGAGCCTACTCTCCCAAGTGCTGCAGCCTGTGAGGTGCTAGGCCAGCTCTTCTTCTCTCATATGCTCAGGACTGGCTCATCCATACCTTTATCAGGGCCAACTCTACTGTATTGCCCAGGTAAGGTGCACACAGGTCTACAGCAGTGACAGGGCAGGGCTAGCTCACTTGCTCTCATAATCTCAGGGCAAGCTCTCTCAGCTACTGCAGGTGGTGAAGGGAGGGGAGGAAATCACCCCACTACATCATACATACACTACTGCCACACTCTTGCCCTCAGGCCCAGCTCACCTGCACTCCACCATGGCCAATTGTACTGTGCTGCTCAGATGAGATACAGGGCCCACTATCCAGAGTGCTGCAATTGGTGAGAGGCAGGGCCAGCTTACTCACTCTCATGACCTCAGGGCCAGTTCTCCCAACTGCTGCAAATGGTAAGGGCATCACTGCCACATCCACTCTACTTCACATCAGAGGAGTGTCAGGGCCAGCTTTCCCATGCTCTTACACTGGGGACTGGTTCACCCACACCTCCTCCACCAGGGCTAGTCCTACGGTGCTGCCCAGGCAAGGTGCAGGACTTGCTCTCCCAAGACTGGGTGATCTAGCCAATGAGGAGCATGGGTAGCTTATCCTGGGGTCAGCTCTCCAGACTGCCTCAGGTAGCCAGGGGTAAAGGGGTGAAAGGCATTTCTGCCTAGCCTAGGCCAGGAGTGTCTGGGAGGGGGCAGACCTCCCTTGCTTTCATCCTCAGGCCAGACTCATCTGTGCTCCTCCAGCAGGGGCAGTTCTAGTGTATTGCCCAGGCAAGGGCAGGGCTTGCTCTCTCTAGTTCTGCAATCGGCGATGGTCAGGGATAGCTCACCTACTCTCATAACCCTGCGGCAGATTCTCCCAACTGCTTCAGGTGGGAAGAGGTCACCCCCACACCCATGTCACCTTATGCAGACAAATGTCATGGTTACATCCATCTCCCATGCTCTCACCTTTGGAGCTGACTCACCTGTGCCTTCACCATCAGGTTCAGCTCTGCTGTCCAGATTAGGTGCCTCAGTGACTCTTCAGAGTGCTGCAGTTGGTAAGGGGAAGGGTTAGCTCTCTTGAGCTCATGATCAGAGGTGTGTCAGAGGTGTATGTGTGAGTGTGTGTGTGTGTGTGTGTGTGTGTGTGTGTGTGTGTGTGTGAGATCACCTCTCTGCTCATGCCACCCCATGGCATACAAGTGGCAAGGTTAGCTCTCCCACCCTCATGTCCTTGGTGGCCAGCTCGTATCACAAGTGTGAGCTCTGTTGCGCTGCTAGGCCCAGGTACAGGGCCTGTGCTTTGGGATAGGTACAGAATTAGCTGTCCTGAGTAATGTTAATGGTAAGAAATGGGACCAGTTCTTTGGAGCACCATGTCCAGTACAGGGTTAGGTGAGCTATGCCCAGCCCCTGGACACCTATGTGGTCTCCAGTAGCTGCCCCAACCAAAGCATCCCCACTTTCTCTAGTGGTAATATGAGCCCCAGACATGGACACTAAACCCTGCCACTGCATAACCACGGACACAGACCTGTCCCTTAGTGACACTGAGTCTCTAGTTCCATCTCTCTTCATAATGCTCAAGCTGCTCCACTTCTCCTTCTGTCCCATCTGAATACCACATACCTTTACACTGTGGTGGCTCTTGCTACAGAGTAGGCCCAGGGCTGGTGGTACTGTGGTGGCTCTTACTGCAGAGTAGGCACAGGGCTGGTGGTTCCATGGGTGATATCCTCCATCCATGCTGCATGGTAAGATGTTGTCTATGGCTCCCTTGAGCTGTATGCTAGAGGGCAGGTCTGTGGGTGGCATGGTGGTGCACAGTTCTCTCTCTGTCTTTCTCCTGCTAGACTGTTGTGCCTGGATTTGATTTGATTTGATTTTTATGAGTGTTTGGCCACTAAGCCAGGCATCAAGCTAGAATGAGCAAAGGACTGCAATCTCCACTGCCCTTGACTGACATAAGAGCACCGCCTCCAAGAAGGTGTCTCTTTGCCTATTTAAAGGGGTAGGGCATTTTCTTAATTTGTGGTTGATGAGGGAGGGTCCATCCCACTGTGAGTGGTACCATACTTGTGCTGGTAGTCCTGGTTTCTATGAACATACAAGGGGAAGCAAGCCAATTAAGCAGCACTCCTCCAGGGCCTCTACATCAGCTCCTGCTCCAGATTCTATCTATGTTTAAGTGCCTGTCCCAACTCCTTCAGTGATGGAAAGCAATATGGAAATATAAGCTGAATAAGCTCGTTCCTCCACAGTTTGCTTTTGGTGACAGTGTTTTGTTACACAAGAGTCAAGTGTTTCCTTACAGAGCTTGGCTTTCTTCCCTTGTTAAAACCCACAGAAAGAGGTGCTTTTACTTCACCAGCCATTGATCTCAGGTCTGGGTATGCGTGACTGAATGGTTATATTTTTTTTTTGTATTACATAGATGAATAAATTGAAAAAAATTAAAAGGAATTTAATTAAATGTGGTGGTCTGATTGAAAATGACTCCCACAGACACAGGGAGCGCCATTATTGGTTGTGTGGCCTTATTGGAATAGGTGTTGGCCTTGTTGGAAGATGTGTCTTACTTGGAGGAGGTGGTGTTGATATTTCAAGTGATCAAGCCAGGCTTAGTGGTTTACTGTTCCTTCCTGCTGCCTGAGGATCCTTAAGCAGAAATCATCTGCCTCTTTAGCACCGTGTCTGCCTGCATGCTACCACGCTTCCTGTCATGACAATAATGGACAAAACCTCTGAACCATAAGCCAGCCCCAGCTAAATGCTTTCTTTTAATAAGAATTGCTGAGGTCTTGGTGTCTTTTCACAGCAATAGAAACCCTAATGAGACAGTAAAGTCGCTCAAGGTTATCAAACCAGTAATTTGAAAAGTTAAGATTTACTCTCAAGGAGGCTGGTTCTCTCATGCTATAATTCAATGATCAACCACACAGGATCGATCCTATATGCTTATGCTATAGGAATCTATACACTCATACTCTTGTCTGAATGTAGATAAATCCATGGTTTAATCATTGCTGGGTTCCCCATTTTTAAGTCAAATTATGTCACATGGTGAACGTAAAAGGGGGTGATAGTTCATAGTAAACAACATCTAAGATAGGAAAACCACTCTGACCATTGCTTCCACATGTAGTTTTTCTAATGAAACAAAATGCATTCTTAAAACCATGACTTAGTTCCAGCTCTGTCTTATTATCATTAATTTGTTTACCATCTACACAGATTATACCTTCAGCATAAAGAACATTCAGAACTGTGACTAAATGAAAATAGGCTTTTTCAGTCATCTGGAAAATTTGCTCACATGATATATATTTAAAGTTATATTTTAAATTCAGTGTATTTTCCTACTTTGTTTAATCTAAATGAATAATTTACGTAAGAGTAAAGAAACTAGAAAGTATTGATGACTATGGGTTAGTCAACACTAGGAGCATTAAAGTTTAAAAAGCTGCAATAATCATGAAATGTGGGAACTGAAAAGTCTACACTCCACAGAGCAAAAAGGACAAACACACACACACACATACACACACACACACACACACACACACACACACACACACGCACGCACGCACACACGCACACACGCACACTCACACACACTCACACACACACACATAATTTTTAGACCTCCTTAATTTTATACTACTTCTGGTTTTAAAATTCAAAGACTAGATGATATGTAGAGAGATAATAAATATAAAGGATGGGTAGATAAATGCAATTGAAGAGGATGGATGAGACTTGATTATGTTCTTCCCCCAACTCAGAAGTTGAAGTTTCTGTCCTCAATATATCAGAGTGTTATTATATTCGAAGACAGAATCTTCAGACAAATAAGTTAAAATTATATCTGCAATTCTAATCATTTTTGAAAAATGATATAAAAGTAGGCATTGATTGGAAAAATATTTAAGGCTATTTTCTTTCTTGTCTGTATTTCTTTTTTCTCTTTTTATTTTTGAGACAGGGTTTCTCTGTGTATGCCTGGCTGTCCTGGAACTCACTCTGTAGACCAGGCTGGCTTCGAATTCAGAAATCTGCCTGCTTCTGCCTCCCAAGTGCTGGGATTAAAGGCATGCGTCACCACCGCCTGGCAAGGCTATTTTCTCTCATGATGTAAGTAATCTTTATTGATATATTATCAGAATATTTTTTGACTTGTTCTTCTTTCTTTCTTAGTTTTGCTTAGTTTTGGTTTTTTGATAGTTTGCTTTTTTGTTTGAGTTTATTTATTTTTTTCTCATTGTTATGTAATTTAGATAGGCCTCCAGTTCAGGATCCTGTCTCTACCTCCCAAGTGCTAGCTTGATCCTTTACACACCCACCTTTCAAGACTTTCATCACAGGCTAATTATCTGACTATACTTTACTTTGCAGACAAATTTTACCTCTTTTATCTTTTAAAAGCAGCCATTTATTTTGTTGATATCTGAATAATGAGCATTATTACTAATAACCTACCCCAGGAGTAGGGGGCTAAGAGACCCTCCCCCTAGCAATAAGTATCAGGGAAATACAGGAAATTTGCATTTCCACAGTCACAGTTCTTAGTTACAAGTTATGGTCCCTTGTCCATTTGAGTTTTGCTGACATATGCCTACATGACTCTTGCTCTCTCCAAGGTATGATCATCCTGCACATGCCACGTACACTGCCCTGGACTTCCTATCAGTTGTGCCTCTTGCCCTCACATCCTCCTTTCTTCCTCCCAGTCTGTACAGTCTCCTTTAATCCAACTCCACATTTGAGAGATCTTTCCTCTCCAGGTTAAATCTACCATTGAATACTAAGTTTTCATACCTCTTATTACATATTTATAGTCCAGAATTTCTATGTGGTTGCTTTCTCCTTTTTTTTTTAATACTGATATTTCCAGTTGGATGAAACATTTTTGGTGAAATCTAGATTGAGGTCCTTATTGATGATTTCCTTTATTTCCCTCAACACATTTAAAACTGCTCTGAGATCGTTGTAAATACAAATCTGAGTGCCTGTCGTGGCGGTTCCTGTTGTGAGCCCTTTTATGTGTGTATGCTCTTGTTTCCTTTTACAGTTTATAATCATAGTTGGAAATCAAAAATAGCAATTTTGAGTACTAACCTTAACCCTTAAACATGCCACTGATGCATGGGCTAGGATCTTTAAGAAAGTAAGGGAAAATGACCAACCATGGTGAAAACCACAAGCTACTTATAGAGGTTATGGTGTGGAATGGATGCTGGAGTTAAAAGAGAATGTGAGGGTTAGAAGAGTGAGGCCAGGAGTAGAAAGGATCAGAGACATCAAAGTTTGCAGTTGTGTATGAAACAGCCAAGGGTACTTCACATGATACATAGATACAGGTTTTACAAAATAGGTCCAGTGCTGGTGGGCCAATAGTCTCTTCTCTTAGGTGCCTGGTCATGCATAACTGGGCCATGAAGGGTCCTAGGCATCTCTCTCTCTCTCTCTCTCTCTCTCTCTCTCTCTCTCTCTCTCTCTCTGTCTCTCTCTCTCTCTCTGTGTGTGTGTGTGTGTGTGTAATTTGTCTAATGACTGCTGAGTTATTTTTGTGAAATGTGCTTCCCCCAATGTGAAGGCACTTATGTCCTCATCAGATGGTTCTATTTTGTATGTGCAAACTCTAAAGTAACAATTGGTCTATCAGAGTTCTTGTCTTTCTTTCCCACACCACACTTATTTGTTAGACTCCACTAATGATTACTCAATTAGTTTTAAAGATTTTTGGTCATTAATTGAGGCATAACCTATTCAAATTAATCTTAGACTCTGTAGTGGGTTTGAATATGCTTGGCCCAGGGAGTGGCACTATTAGGAGATGTGGCCTTGTTGGAGCATGTGTGGTCTTGTGGGAAGAAGTATGCTATTGTGTGCTTGGGCTTTAAGAAACTTCTCCTAGCTGCTTGGAAGCTAGTCATCTGCTTGCCTTTGGAACAAAATGTTAAACTCAAAGTTCCTTCTGTGCCATGACTGACTGGATGCTTTTAAGCCCCCACCTTGATGACAATGGACTAAATCTCTGAAACTATATGCCAGCCCCAGTTAAATGTTGTCCTTATAAGATTTGCCATGGTCATGGTGTCTGTTCACAGCAGGAAGATCCTAACTAAGACAGACTCCTTTTCCCTGATCAGGCTTCAGTAGGCCCAGGAGCACATTCACTTTTCAGTGACAGCTTTGCTTTGAGACCTGAGTACTTATGTGGCATCACAATCCAAAGTCTCTGGTCTTCCTTGGTGGATCCCTTGACTGGAAACTATTTCTTAATAAATAACCTGATGAGGCTGATGAGGACTCTAGTGTTTGTAATATTCCCTTCCTGGCAGTGATAACATAAATGTTTGGTGCTGAGTGAAAGGAAAAAAAAAACTTCAAGGTATCTTGGCTGAAGATGAGAACGTAGTCTATGCTGGTAGATAAGATGAACATCTAATACCCAATCCTCCTGTGAAGGTGTCCTAGCCTGACTTTTAGCTGAGTTAAAGGAACCAGAAGCTCATGGCTGAACTAATCTGAGGTGATTATTCATAGCTTAACTGTGAAGTCAATGAAGGGCATCATTTGACTGTAATAGATGACCATCTTATGGATTTTAACATATTTTCTTTTAATATTGCTTTTTTTACTTACTATCTACTCTCAGGGCCATTTTTACCATGGTTGTATTTCCTATACTCTTCATTTGTTTTATGGTGAACCTGGAATGCCAAAGTCCCCACATCGATATTCTAGAAGAACTCCTTACCTCCTTTCAATTTTTTTTGCTTTAATTTTCTTTTCTTTTAAATTAACTTTCCTAAAGTTAGTTTCCATCACCCACATCACTCACAGTTACCTGTAGCTCCATCTTCAGGGGTTTCTGCTGCCATTCTGGCTTCTGTAGACATCCCCATGCATGTGCACATACACACGTGCACATTATCACTTAATTTCACTTCAATTGCACTGGATTTGCTAGACATGATTGATTTTTTTCTAGGCTTATAGACTATTAAATTGATATGTCTATTTAAAGTTTTTAATTACTTGATGATATGTATTTATTCATCTAGTCTATTTTCTAACTCTGCTAGGTAGCATATTATGACTGATTTTAGTACTTTAAATTGACATAAATACACATCATCAGTCAACAGTTTGTGGATTTTGAATGGCCTAGCCTGTCTTGCCAGGATTTTTTTCTGTTTGGAGATAAGAAGGGACTGGAAATAAGCACCAGCATTGAGAAGCATGCAGTGCTCTTGCCGAGGACCTGTATTCAGTTTCTATCACCCACCTCTTCCAGCTCACAAATACCTGTAGCTCCAAATGCAGGGGCTTCTGATGCCTTTCTAGCTTCTGTAGACACTACAAGCATGTGCACATATGCATACATACGCAAAAAAAATCTTAAGAATAGAAAACAAGGAAAGTGTTGTCTTTAATGAACTAGATTCATCACAGAATGATTTTCTGATAAATATCCCCTGAAAAACATAAACTGCCAAAAGTTGTTAAGGAGTATATAACTTGAATAAACTTGGTGATATTTTCCCTAGTTTTTATCACATGTTTATTATAATACAGGCTGGGTTTCACTACAACCTCCTTATACAGTTTTAGGTCACATATTTGGTGATAACCACTTTACTTTGTGTTTTCTTTTCTCTGCTTTCTCCTTCCTTCCCTTACTTAAGAAATTCCTCTTCTACTCTCTTCTAATTTTTTAAAATGTAGAGTCCACACATGACATTAAAAAACAAAACTTTCACATTGTCTATGAGTCTGACTTATTTTATTTAATATAGTGATATCTTGTTCCATCAGTTTTCTTGTAAATAACATAATTTTCTTCTTTATAAGTACATAAAACTCCAGTCTGTGTATAATAACAGTTCCTAGTTCATCTATTGATGACTAATTAGCTAATTTGTAATATAGCTTCACAATAAACGTAGGTATACAGGTATCTGGTGTGCATTAACTGAATCCTTTGTTCAATTCTACCTTACAAGACTGAAAGCCATATTTTGAGTAGGATAAAGAAATCAACTGGCAAATGATCTGCTTCTGTGCTTGCATATGCTATTTGTAATTCAATTTACCAAAAGACAAAGGCTTACATTTCTTGTTGTCTGCTGTCTGAGGGCATTGTTTTACCTACTGTGTCATCTCCTGCTTAGAGAAACTTTGACAGTAGTGGGCTGAATAATCAAAAGTAGCAAAGAGAAGAAGGTCTATCTATTGCTAAAAGAGTTTGCAATAGTATGTAAAGTAACCATATGGGGAAGCCACTATTGCTACATTCTCCCATTCAGAAGCAAGTCATAGGTCATACTAACGTTCCAAAGGAATTAACCAAGGCTGGAACTTAGTCTTTAAGGTTTAGGAATCAGTCTTACAGCCTTTCCCATAGGCGAGGCCTCTCATGTCATGTTCTATCCCTGGGTCTGTGAAACTCCCAGAGTGGGGAGCCTCTAAGGAAATGCATACATCTTTGGAAATTCCCCAGCAATACTTCCTTCTTTTACTTTTGGATATTAACCTATTTTAGTTGCTTTAATGATATCAAGATCTCTTTATCTGGTTCCCTAAAAGATAGGATTCTTAGATTTATAAAATTTTGATAGCGTTATGACTTTTACCCCCGTGTCCTTGTAAATTGCACTAAATTTCTGAAGAGTCTGATTTTCTAAGAGTTACTCTTTAAACCCTGAAGAGAAATCCAGCATTTGCTCAACTCCTCCCCCTCCTCCAGCATATTATCAAATAGTGTAATTGTGTGTTCCTCCAGAACCTGTCATATCAGTCATATCATGTCACCTTGCAGAAACTATTGCTTTCTTTCAGCTGACCACAGAATGACTCCATTTTTTGAATAGCGTCTAACCCCCTTCACATTGTTAGAATCCACTTTCCAAAAACCAGCTCTGACTCTTCCCTCACTTTTGATGTTTATCTTTTTTTATCATCCCTCCATACTGATTATGCCCCAAATATGCAGTATTATTTCTTAGTTTTCTGTCTAATAAGGATCCTATTAATTAAGACAGAAAAAAACAATATAGGTATATTTAAATAATGATCTGAATATGTGTATAACTTTGGCTAAGATTAAAATGTGAAATTTCATTGCTGTCACAAGGACAGCTGTTCTATCCTACTCCCCAGTTGTATCTTCCCACACTTTCCCTTGAGCGAGTTTTGACATTTGTCATACTATTTCCCTTTCTGTGTAAATATGATTTTATCATTTAGGCATGAGTGTTTAAAGAATGGGCTATTTGATTTTGAATGTTTTTGAAATTCATATGAATAGAATCTCACCATAAGTATCCTTCTGTGGCTTGTTTATTTTGCTCAAAATTGCACATCTATGATGGATCTATGTGATGCCCATGGCTGTACCACCAATCCTTTAATAGCTTTGCAACATTGCAATCTACAATGTGCTACAATGCATCTAATCTGATCCTGATGGAAATTTAAATTGTTTCTAGTTTTTTACTGCTACAAATACTGTTATTTTCTTTATTTTTAAGCATGTCTCCCAATTCACAAAACTAGGGGTTTCTTTAACATACACATGTCAGAATAAAATGTCAAGAATTAAGAAACACAAATGTTACAGCTCTTTTTTAAAAATGGGTTTGCTAAAAATATAATTGCTGTTGTTTAAATATCTGTTCCCCCATCAAGTTCATGTTGACATTTGCTCTTGCAGTGTTAAGGAATGGGCACTTGAATAGGTCATGATGTCCCTAGCCTCTGCTGTCATGAATGGATGAATGCTGTTTTTATGGGGGTGGGTTCTCCTCATTGATATTAATGGTTCCCAAATAAAGAGGGGGCTGAGGTTGATCCCTTATGTGTCTGCCTCTGTCACCATGTTTCTTTTGTCCTCTTGCCATGGGGTCAGGGAGCAAGAAGACCTTCACCAGATTCTTTCACTGGAGCTTCAGCTTCACAGGGTCCAGAATTATGGACCAACATATTCTGATTCACAATAAATTCCTCAGTGTCAGCTATATTGTTACAGCAGAACAAAACAACTTGACAAGCTCAATGCCCCCTATTAAAATGCTTTTTCAAAATATAAGACTGTAGGTTCAAGTGGCTTGGACTATGGCTACAGAGATAGATGAGATAGATGATAGATTATCACTAATGACTATATCTGAGAAAGTGTTTCCCAGGCGACAGGCATGTGAGTCTGAAAGGACTAGGAGGATACCATTCAACTGACAAGTTTGGAATAGAATGGCAAAGGAGATGAAGAAACTGTCTCTTTTGGACTTGGAATACATTCCACCTGCCTTTGGATATTGGCATTTTCAGGACTCTGGATATTGAACTCCACCCCAGTGACTATGAGTTCTTAAGCTTCAGCATCATGTTAAAGTGTTGTGTCTTCAGATTTACAGGTTCTCATCTTTTCCAATATGGGCAGAACTGCACTTAACAATCACAAGAGTTTCAACTGGAAGATAGATTTCATGGGACTCTATAATCCCATGAACTAATTAGTTTCTCACATCTATCACCTTTATATCTATCTATCTGTCTGTCTATCTATCTATCTATCTATCTATCTATCTATCTATCTATCATCTATTTATCTATCTTGTTCTTTATCATGATCATCACCACCATCATCTTCTTCAACACAGACTGATTTTCCTCTGAAAAATCCCAATAAAATATCTTAACATTTAAAGTTGTGTTGCAGTTTTCATTTCTATTTTTCTGGTTGCCTATGACTATGAGTATATTTTCTGCAGCAGCTATTGAAATCTTCTCACCTTTAATTAGATATTTTGAAATATTACGGTTAGTTTATGTGTTAATTTACACTTTTGCATCAGCAGATTGCTTTTATTTTCATGATTTTTTTTGGCACACTTTGATGCAGATTTATTGTAATTAATCATACCGCTAACTGTGGAGGGTTAGAGTCATGGGCAGTGAAAGCCAGATTAGTGTAGAAAAAAATTGATTGAGATAGAACAAGTACCCGAATAAAACTCCAACATGAAACTGATGTGGGTATGTTTAGACTGGGATTTTGTATGCTAAGGGTTTTAATACAAAAAGTGACAGAGGTACAAGGGCACACAAGTAGATAAGCAGAGTGGAGGAATTTTGTAGACTAACTCAGAGAATGTAGTAAGAAATAAAAATGAAGAGAAATGAAAAAATTATTTACTCCCTTTTCACCCAACGGTAGACACCAAAATGCATATCTAAGAGGCTGAGAAAACATGCAAGATATTTAAGTAGCTAGAAATGTCACCTCAGGCCTTAACATGTACCATATTAATATAATTGGAATTTACAGAATACTCAATCACAGCCAATTATAAATTCCAATATTTAGGAATTTCTGTATATTTACAAAATATACAAAATTGTGGGCCATAAAAGATATCTGGACAAATTCTAAAAATATATGGAAATCATAGAAAGTAGTTTTTAATTTTCAATTAAATAAAGCTGGAAATCAAAAACATGAATAATAACAGAAAAATAATAAAATTTTAAAATCGCACACACATATGTATATATATATATATACATATATATGTATTATTATCTAGAGATACCTATTATCTAGAGGTATATATATATATATATATATATATATGTATATATTATACCTCTTTCTCTCTCTATATATATATATACCTCTAGATAATAGGAGTTGAGGAAGAGTCTATGAAGATTTTTCATGAGGCTTCACTCTGAGGATTTTTAGACAATTAATAGATTCTGGAAGAAGTGGTGTCTCTTTTTTTTCAATGGTTAAGCTATGGTTAAATAGTACATGGTCAAGTGAATGACATCTCACCCATGTTTATATAAACACATATAATTAAACTCAGTGGGTGAAAAATAAAAATGTTAACATAGGAGGAACCTGCTGAAAGAAAGGATTTCTGCAGTTGAGAAAAGGGATAAAAGCAGGTATTGAGAGAGAAAAAAATCAATATACACAGAATGAAATCATAAAAGAATATGAAAATGTGAAGAAAAATTAATAATATTAAGAAAAGGAATATATGATGTAATTTTTGGAGAAATCAGACTTAGAAAGAAAATTATAGTATTAAATAAATATATTCAAAGTTAAAGACCTAAAATCAATAATCTTAACCTTTACATCAAGAAATGGGAGTAACTTAAAGTAAAGATAAAAGAAGAATTAAGGAGCTGGTAAGATAGCTCAGCAGGTAAGAGCACTGACTTCTTATGAAGGTCATGAGTTCAAATCTCAGCAACCATATGGTGGCACACAACCACCCATAATGAGATCTGATGCCCTCTTCTTGTGAGTCTGAAGACAGCTACAATGTACTTTTTATAATAATAAATGAATCTTTAAAAAAGAAGAATATTTAATAAAGAGTAGAAATCACTGAACTCAAACAGAAAACTAATTCAGCAAATTAGTAATTAAACAAAGGTAGTATAAAAAATAAATGGGGTTGACAAGTTCAGATTAATTAGGCAAAAAAAGAAAAAGCACAAAATTTTTTTTTAATTAGAAATAAAAGTGAGGTTAACATTGCTGGTCCTATAGATATTAAAGGGATAATAAAGGAAGACCATGAGAATCTCTATTCCTACAAACAAGGTAGCATGAATCACAATCATCAGTTTTGCATAGACAATTGTCTAAAATTTGTACAAGGAGAAACAGAAAAACAGAGAAACTATATAACTATTCAACTATTAAAAGTAGTCATCTAATGTTCCACCAAACATTTAAGGAGGGAGTCGTGTAGTTTTTGTATAATCTCTTCTAAAAATTATAAGTAGAGGAGGAGATATTTCTTAGGCCAACATAATTTTAATACTAAAATTCATGCAGACATTACAAAGACAGGAAAACTGAAGATGAATGTCTCTAATAAGCATTAATCCAAAAATTTCTCTGTAAAGTACTATCTAGTCAAATCTATTATAGTTGAAAAAAAATAGAAGTCATGATCAATAGGATTTCTTTTAGTCATGCAATCCTAAGTGAGAATCAAGAATTTATGTTCAACTACTTGATGAAGCACATGGATAAGAGCCTGGTCATTCCAACAGATACAGAGAAAACACTTAACCAATGCCAACCTCATCCACCATAAAACTTTCATGAAAAAAGAATTAGGAATTTCTTGAACATGATAAAAAATTATTTCCAGCCACATACAGCTAGTATCATCCCTACATGTCAAATACATGCTTTCCCACTAAGATAAAGATCTAGGAAACAGGGTTGCCCATCCTCACTTTGCCCACCAGTGCTCTGGAAGCTTTGGTAGAGAAGGAGGACAGGGTAGAGGTTGGGAAGAATTTGAAATGATGTGCTTGTTTGTTTTAAAAGTTTAAACTATAGAAAGTCAATGTATATTTTTCAGGAGCTTCCCCCACATATCAACAATAAAATATTGCAATTTGAAATTAAAAGATGCTCCAGCTTATCCTAAGTATGTTCTTGATATGAATCTCAGAAATTATGGGCAGTAACTAAGTGTGAAAAACTATAAAACTGATAATAGAAATCAAATATATGATAATAAGAATATGTTTTGTATTTATTGGTAAGAAGAATCAATATATCAATACTATGATATATTCTTCTGCCAAAGTGATGTTCAACTTCTCCCAAACTTGAACTATGTACACTGTACAATGACAACAAAATTCTGACAAGGTATTTCATAGATTCCCCAAATTTTTCTAAAGGTTTTGTGGGCAGACCAAGATCTGGAGCAACTGAAAATTTTAGAAAAAAAAAAGCAACAAAAAGCAAAGACAAACAAACAAATAAATATAAGCCTGAAAGATCCATATTACTTATGTTTCAGAATTATTTTAATGCTATAAAAAGAACTGAAGAAAGAATAGATGGATGGAATAGAACTCAAGGTCCTGAGATAATACCATTTACATATGCAAAACCAAGCAAGGGTGATTCAATTGACAGCCTTTTAAATATTGCTGATATGAATGCAAATATATGCACACAAAGAGAGAGACCTTCCACAAATTAACTGAAAATATATCATAGACCTAGATATAAAATTCAAAGCACTAGTAGCACTAGAAGAACATGTATAAGCGAATATGTCTCTGGGCCTCTGTTTTTAATCACGAAGCAAAAAAATGTTCTAACACACAAAGCCAAGAGAAGTTGCAGTTAATTCATACTGAAAATATATGAACCTATGAGTCATATTGCTACAAAATTGAAATGATAAGAAATATATGAGAGGCAGGTACTCTTTAACTCATAGACCCATGAAAAAATCCTAAAACCAGACAACAAGAAAAAGCTAAACTATCTAAAAAAGAGAGAACAGTATTGATGGAGAAAGCACAGCCAGCAGCAGAAACCAGCACCTGTATAAAGCTCAACACCTTGTATCATTATGGAGTTGCAAAGGCAATGCCCCTCAGATACCACAGGGCTGTTAAAATAGGCTGTGTGTGAACTGCCAACAGCACCAGGCACACTGGTGCAGATGTGGCAGTGCAGCAGCCCACTCATCATTGGAGGTACTCCAGCATCTTAAAGCCACTTCTGAAAAAAAAAAAGGCTGGAACATTTTTTTTTAAATCAAAGCAGCATAATTTTATTATCTGGCAATCAAACTATGAAACACTTAATCAAATGTTAAAAATTTAGATCCACACCACAAGTTTTGTACAGATGTTTATGGTTGCTTCATTTATAATCGTAAAACTTGGCAGCTATTAAGATATCCTTTAATAGCTGAATGGATGTACCAGCTGCAGTACATGCCCATGGCAGGATATTATTTAGTAATGGGACAAAATGGCAAACTACAGAAATCTCTGATGAAATCTTAATGCATATCACTAAAGAGTAGGAGGCAGTCTCAAATGGTTGACTATTCTATGATCCTAAGTATGTGATATTCTGGAAATATAAACTGTAAGGGGTGAAAAGGATGAATAGTGAACAAGAATGTTGGGTGGAGAGCTGAGCAGGTGGCATGAAAGATTTTTAGAGTTCTGAATGCATGTAGTATACTCTCATTATATACACAGAACATTAGATACTTGCCAAGGCTAAAGAACTTTATAACATAAATACCTAATGCTAGTAAAACAAAGTTTAAAATACAATATTTAAAAGATTGTTAGATGCAGAATGTGTTTAGAATCTGATGGCAGAGTGAAGGCTGAAATTTAGAAATAATCTTTTTATATACATTACTGAGAGGAATGGGGAGGCCTGTGACCTTAGTAACGTTGGGAATGACTTAAAGACTCACAGCACTAGAGGGTTGCAATGTATACACCCACACTCTGAATGAGCAACTGGGGAACCATAATGCTACTTTAACATTGTCTTCTCTCCCAAACCCCTATACAAATGAGAACAATGGGTACCTTAACAAAGCTAATCTACATTTTCACAATATTTCAGAAGATAAAATGTTACATGTGAGTCAGATTTCTCACTGTTGAAGACAAGTTCAGGAAGTATTTACTCCATTAGAGTTGGGGACATGAGTATGAGTTGGCCCAGTATATAGCCATATTGGAACACATAGACATCCTTGGCATAAGTGCACACACATAAATTGCTGCACACATGAATTTCCATGAGAAGTAAGTGGAGATTATTCAAAGCATGTGTACTACAGTGGTCGTGAGCCCAACTGGAGCCCAAGTGTAGCTTTCTAACATTACTCTTAAAAAGGGCCAGTGCTCTTGGAGAAACAGTGGATCGGATCTTAGGACTAGGGCAGGAAAGAGTAAAAGATCCATCCAGGGCACCTTGCCATACCAGAAAGTAAGGAAGTCTTCAAATACAATTTAGCAATTATCAGAATTATCAGCTGGGCACAAGATCTGCCAGAGTGTCCAATTGCCAAGTCAGGAAAAACTTAACAATTATAACAAAAACAGGATATTCATTAAACAATAAAATACCTACCCACAAGTCCATAAAAATACCAATGGAGTAACTACAGAGCCAGAAGGAGTCAAATCTCCTATTCAGCAAAAGTTACCTATCATTCCCAGGGAAGTTCAAAGGAATCTCATAATTTCCATAGAAGCAGAAGTCAGGGATCCCTATGGTTCAGTTAGGGGAAAGATTGAAGAAGCTAAGGGGGAGAGTGACCCCATAGGAAGACCAGCAGTCTCAACTTACCCAGACCCCAGGGAGCTCCCAGACAGAGCCTTAGTAGGAGAAGATGTATACTCCCTAGGCCACAGGGAAGAGGGAGGTCTGGTGGGAGGAGCACCTTCTTGGAGGCAAGGGGGAGGAGGAATGGGATGACGAACTGTGGAGGGGGACGGAAGGTGGCAATGACAGCAATGTAAATAAATAAAATAATAAAAATTGAAAAAGATTTTTTAACAAAAGAAAAAAGGAAATCACACACTGGATTTTTAATACCACATTAAATTTTTACATGCACAAAGATCCTTTCTGGATAGTAGTACACAGATGTGGCTATAACTATTAGGAGGGCTGAGGCAGAATTGCTTGAGCTGTGGAGTACTTGGACAGTTTTGATAGAAAAAAAAATCTCTATCACAATGATAGTGTAAAATCTTTGTTCACAGCAATATAAAAGACAGAAAAAGTAACCTTTCCCACTCGAATATCTTTTCTTTCTCTTTGTTTCATCTTGGAGATAGGATCCAGAGCCTCCTGCCTATTAGGCAAGCCCTTTGGCACTGAGCTACGCCTAAAGCATCCTGTGAATGAGGAGAGCCAATGAGGAACTCAACACAAATGCCAGTTCTTAAACGCGGGCTGATATTTTCCTCTTCATCAATCTTTTGACTCTTAAAAACCGAAAGTTTAACTATGTTTTCATAGGATTAAGAAAGAGTAAAATGTCGTCAGCATCTTTGTCTATTACAAAATACGATCAAGTTGGTAAGAATATCATTTCAGGTGGTAGGCTTTCTCTTGGTGTGGGTACTTGGGTAGTTGGAGTGGGCCTAACAATATTATCACTTGAATATGATGGTGGGTGGTAGTTTCCATCTTGAATCTTGCTTTGAATCTAGAGAACACTTAACATGCTGCCCCAAGTGTGTCTGTAAAAGGCACACAGAGGATATGTAGCTCATGCTTTGAGTTCATTGTGCTCATGGATGGGTGTCAAAATTATTAGAAAACCAGAAATGATCATCTTTGGTACTGTACTGTGAAAATCATAACAAACAAAATATAAGCAGACTCTTCTGAGCTCAAGCTGTCAATTAACTAAGGCTTTGCAAGCTGTAATTCATGGTTTTTGGGAGGTCTTTTTTTGCATTTTATTGAATACTTTATGTGGACCATTCTGTTGGAGACATAATGAAAAAAATTCTGAAACTGCAACATAAATGATTACTTTCCCTTTCCTCCTCTCTTTTAATTTTTTTTACATGTAGAAAGTAAAATATCTTACCCAAATTCTACCGTAATCTTTAGACAGTGTCTGCAGTAGAAGCTGAGAAGTTCTTATTTTTCCTATGCTGACCTCAAGAAAAGGCTCCATTATGTGGAGCCATCTGTTTCTCCATATACTGCTTCAAATACACCTTTTCTTCTCTCACCTTGGTCACTTCAAGTCTATTTTTTGATTCTATGGCCAGAGGGAACATGGATAAATGGACCCCATTGTGTCACTTCCATTTGTGAATCCCTTCAACAGTTTTCTGTGCCTGCAGGCTGAAGTCCAAGCTAGTTACCATAACCTGTTACAAGTCAAGACTGCTTCTTTCCCAGCTCAGTCAATCATCCATCAAATGTAAGTCCTCTTCCAGGTCCTGAAATGCTCTCTTGCTCCCATCACCCACACTTGCCTCTACCATTCATCCTTTTCTCCTTCTATAACAAAGCTGACCAACCTCTACACATCCCTTCCTCTAGAAAGCCTTTCCAGGCAGCAAGGTCTTCAAAAGTTAGGTAACTTTTTAGTATTTGATTTTGCTTCCACAGAATCCTTTAATCTATTATTCGTTATTAAAATCATAATTCAAAAAATTTGATGTGCCACCATGTATAGTCCTCGATTGGTGGTTGAAGTATACATGGTGGGAATGAATGTTCTGGCAGCATGTGTATGTAGAGGATCGCAAATTCGATCATCTATAGGAGGAAAGGACCTCAGCCTTGTGAAGGTTTTGTGCCCCAGTGTAGGGGAATGCCAGGGCCAATAAGTCGGAGAGGGTGGGGTGGCAGGCATGGGGAGGGGGGAGGCAAAAGGAGTTTGTTCTTGTTGTTTTTGTTTGTTTGTTTTTTGGAGGGGAACCTGGGAAAGGAGAAATTTACATGTAAATAAAGAAAATATCTAAAAAAAAAATTAATGTGTATGAGTGTTTTGCCTATAAGTATGCATCTGTACCCTGTAATTGCCTGGCATCCAAGAAGGCCAGAAGAGGTTGTTGAATACACTGGAAATGAAGATACTGATGTTATGAGCCATCACATGGGTGCTGGGAACCAAAGCAAGGTCCTCTGCAAAAGTAGTAAGTGCTCTTAACCACTGAGTCAACTGTCTGGGCCCTTGTTCTTTCACAACAAAATCTCTTTGTTTTTTTTTGTTTTTTGTTTTTTGTTTTTTTGAAATCTTAGTACCAGTAGTAATCATTCTGTCAGGATGCATTCACTTGTTTCATATTTAAGTACTTAGTGTGCCCTACAAGTTAATATTCTTCAGGAATTCAAAAGTCAGAAAATGAGAGCTTAGGATACAAAACACATGACTTTCACATTTCTTTTAAAATTTATCTTCTTATGTTAAGCAAAGAAAAGTCGGCAAGCTTAAGAAATCATAATTTAGTATATGTTATGTATCAAAGAGCAAAATGAATGGGAACAAATAAGAGCCAGGGAGGCTAGAGAAGCAGACAGGCTTTGAATATCCTAAGCAAAAGCTTGAAGGAGAGTAGAATCAGCCACCGGATTCCTGGGCAAGTACACCCCAGGCATGTCCTACCTGGACAATAGAGGAATGCTGGGAAGGCAACTGTGGCAGGTGCAGTGAGGACAGGGACACAGTCATCAGGAACTCAGCAACAAGGGGAAGTAGAGAAGCAGAAGGATTTTATAGCCCTGTGTAATGCTTTGTATTTCTCGTCTGGAGGCATTGCCTACCTCCCTGATCTAGGACAGATGGCCTAATTGGCCAACTCTTTCAGCACTACTTCTGGAAACAAGAATCACTATCCAGAAGTTTTCAGAGGGTTTTAATTCAGATACTATTCAGTACTGAGAAAATCTTATTTTTTAAAAAAGAAACATGTAACTCTATAACAGTATACAACTATGTTCAAAAATACAGTTAATGAAGAGGAAAATAGTCTCTTGAAATGGACAACAATAACTTCCTTAATATATCAATTGAGTTCTTTGGTAAGGGCTGAAAGCTAGCCCATAACTTGCATATAAAAAGGTAAATTTGCTTGATTATTGTTGAATTCCAATAACCTGTGATATAGAAACCTTACTAATGCACTTGTGCGTGTCCCAAGTCATTCTCAGTTCCACTTTTTCTTTCTTTCTTTTTTTTCTTTTTAAGGGGGGGGCAGAGTGGTGCATACCTTTTTTTAAAGGTTTATTATTATAAATAAGTACACTGTAACTGTCCTCAGATACACCAGAAGAGGGTGTCAGATCTCATTTTGGGTGGTTGTGAGTCATCATGTGGTTGCTGGGATTTGAACTCAAGACCTTCCTTCGGAAGAGCAATCTGTGCTCTTATCCACTGAACCGTCTCACCAGCCCCACTTTTTCAAATATGTTGTGGCATGACTTGTTCCTATAGACATGTCACACACTGAAAGCCAGCTGTGTTTCATCAATAGCCCATTTCTCCCAAACATTTAGACCAACCACAGACATCATGCAATTTTATCTCTAAGCATCTTGGCATAATTCTGGAAGATTAGAATGAGTTCTTAAAACAGGATCACAAATTACTACATCTAAAATAACAGTAATGGTTGTTCTATAGGATGAATTGATTTAACAAACTGACAGGTCTGCAGGGGCGTGGGCTCTATTGTTACTGTTTTGCTCGGGTTTGAGTTTCATAGTTGTGAATATTCTGGCTTTGTTCAAATTGCTTTTTGTTCTAAGATTATCTGGTCTTATTGATTTCTACTTTCATTATAAGTATAAAGAAAAGAAACTTCTTGGTATTGACTTAAGGTAGAGGGAAGACTACAAAATTAATTCCAATGGTCTAATTTAACATCTTTTGTGTCAAGATCGCCTACAGGTTGTCTTTTCAGAGATGCCCCAGTGTTTCTGCTCATCTAGAGCCAAAGTGGTTGACTGCAGCAATACTTCAAGAAACATTGCTAGTAGTATTTTAGACTACTTCACGTAGTTCCTATGCTAGAAGGCTCATGGTAGTTGTATCATAAATTATTTTGAGATTTTGAAATTACAGACTTGATATCCAATTATTCAAACCCAATTAAAGCTGTCCATTGACCATGGGAAGTAAGTCACTAAGCACCCAGGTCATGATAATAAGACTGGCCCTGGACACTCATATTTGGCACATTTGAAGAAGAAGATGGTGATGGTTCATTTATCTTTGTATTGCTAGAATTAAGAGCACATAGTAAACGCTCAATAAATCTGGAAGGAAAGCGAATAAAGAGAATTAGTTAAAAGCTAATCAGTTTTAAGCTCTTTTGAATTACAGTCATGAGGTCTGGGAGATTGTGTATCTAAAATAATCTTCCCAAGATAGTTGTTGTGAATAATTATGCAATGCTTTTCTGTATAATTCTCAGGGAAGGAATTCCAGTGCAATCCCTGGGAGAGCTGGCCTTTGTTAACAAGCTTGGCAACATAAAAACATTTCCTTTTGGAATAGGGTGGGCACTCTGGCTTCCTGGACACTTTCTGTGGAATAGGAGGGCAATGATCGATATCAAGTCTACAGGTGACATTTAAAGCTCCAAATTTTAACCAGTCTTGTGTTTCTTCTGCAGATTACTCCCAGTGATAAATTCCTTCAATTTCTCTAAGACACCATTTCTGCTTCATATTGGAAGGATTCTAGCTTCTCATGGTATTTCTATTTTGTTAGCACTATGGATGTGGATTGTGTTCCTTAAGTGATAATATATATATATTTATATATGATGTCTGGTCCCTACTTGGTGGAATTGTTTGGGAAAGATTAAGAGGAGGTGTGTCATTGGCAATGAACTTTGAGGTTTCAAAAGCTCATAACATTCATTCATAGGTGGTAGTCTCTTTGCCTAACATGTTGTCTCTCTCAAGATGGAAGCTCTCAGCTACTGATCTGGCATCATACCAGCTAGAGTGCTGCCATGCTCCCTGCCATGATGGGCATGGAGTTATCCTCTCAAACTATAAGCGATCTTTCAATTAAATTTTTCTTTTTATAAGTTACCTCGAATTGTTTTCTCTTTGCAGCAGTAGAAAAGTAATTTAGATACTTTCTTACATGGTTTCTGATGAAAAATCAGCCAAAGTTCTTTTACTTATTATACAGGGAACAAATGATTTCAGTTAACCTTTATATTTTTGTTTCTTCAAGATTTCTTTTTGCTACTCCTACTCCAAAGTTGCAATGGTTATAAAAAACAATATGTAACATAACAATTACATCTAAACTCTAAAGAGTTTAGTTTCCTGAATTGCTTTTCTTGTCATGCAGGTATGGGCCATTACATATTTCTATTCATGTTTTTGTACAAGTGCTATCAAACTGAGCTCATGCTGCTGAGGTTTGTCTGGAAGCTTGGGATTTCCATCTCTGCATATAGTGTTATTTATTCTGCTTCATAGTCCCAGGGGTTTTTTTTTAACTGCAGACTAGTATCTGTCAGTAATATAGGAAATTACACCTGATGCTCTCTCGTCACTTATTGTCTCCAAGTAAATTCCCTGCTTTCATTGATGTGCTCATACAACTCATATTCTAGCTCTTTTCTCTTTTCAGTTTAGGTTCATCCTCTTTAGCTTCTCCTCCCTAATTGATTCTCTTCCAGGTCTACTGGTCGCTGTAGAGCACTCTTTCCTGTGACTCTCTTTTCAATTCTGCCATTCTTTATTCATTTGTTCCTATAGTTCCTATGTCTTTGGTGAAAGTTTCTAGATGATTTTTAAAATATATATTTTGTTTACTTTTCCTGAAAAAGCAGAATTTACCAGATTTTTTACATTGCTGCCCATTTTGACTGGGTTTTTTGAAGCTCTCTCTACTGTTTCTATATATTGTAGAATATTTAGCAGCATCTCTGAACTCAACCCTAGATGCCAGAAACCCTTCCATGGCAAGGCAGTCAGAACTGCCCCAGGGAACACTCTCCAGCCCAGGAGACACACACACACACACACACACACACACACACGGTGTTCAACGTACTTTTTTTTTTTAGAACACCAGAAGCATTATGTAACAGAGGTAATGAGGATGTTTGATGAGGTTTAGGTTTTAATGCTTGAAGATGGACCCACCTTTTTATTCCTCTTAGGCTTTAATAAATCTTCCAGGATTTGGATTGTTCATTGTTGCTATAAAGATGTAAATTTTGTGAATGAATGTTGGCTCATATTGCTTTACATCTTCCTTTCCTGCTCTGCCTTGGAAGAAGCCTGCTTCAGGCAGCACTCTCTTGTTAAATGAACTGTGCTCCCTGGCTAGCATCAGTGGTACAGAGATACAGTGTGGTACTCTAGCTCATACTCCTTTGGGCAGCCATTGAGAAAGTACATGGTTCTGGTCTTTCTCAAGATGCCATGTGGGGAGTGAATGATGCATAGTTCTGTGTCTTCCCCAGGGACAGAGTTTATTTCCCTCATCTCTTCTCATTGGAGGTATTAGATTTTGAATAGTAACTGTAGGAAACAGTTCTGATACATGAACATCTGCAGAATAACATCTTTATTTATTTATTTTTTTTACAAAAGACAAAGACATGGTTCTGGGTTGTGTTTCAACAGTGGCAGATTCCTAATCACAGGAAGGAAAGGAATTAGGTTGTGGTGTTGCTGGGAACCATTGCTCTTTTTTATCTCCTTCAACAAGCAATAGTTTCTCAGGACTCCCTCTTCATATCCTCCCTTTGAGTTCAAGCAGGGTTCCTCCAGGAGATAAGCACTCTCCTGGTAGCTCACACATAGCCTGTAGCAATTCATAGGAAATAAAATATAGCTAATGATTCTCATTGGCACATACAGTGTTTGGCAGCCTGTATTCCAGTAGGCAAATGCCCAGGTCTTATTGCTGACTTCCAATGATGTGCTTCACTGGGTTTCTGATTAGTTATTTGCCTGAAAGCCTACATTCTCTGGTTCATAGGAAGTTATTAACTTGCATGTTTCTCTAGGATCTTTTTTTCTTTTTTTTTTTTTTTTTTTTTTTGGTCAATTCTCTTTTCTACTGCCCATTCTCTTCCAAGGTGAAATCGGAAGGCACACCATTATATTTAATGGATATTTTCAATGAATATGGAACCCTAGGTTGACAGATTTGAGAGTCACTTTTAGCATGAACTTACTCCCCCTACCCCGTGTATTTCCACATTGTTTTGACAAGAAATCTGATAGTGATTATTACCATTGTTTCTCTACATATTTTGCATCATTTTGTTTTTTTTTTTTTTTTTTTTGTAATTTTCTCTTTATTACTAGACTTCAGGAGTTTTTCAGTGATATGCTGGTGTTAGTTTACGGTGCCTGGAGTCCATTAGGCTGTATGGGTCATCGGGTTTGGAAATCCAGCTGCCGTCATTTCTTAGAATGTTTTTTTCAGCCCTATTGTCCTCTGTATTTCCTTCCATTATATTTATGAGCTTTATCCAGTCTCATGCTTTGCTGAACTTTTCTGCTTCTCCATGTTTCTATTTGGAGAGTGTGTCATTCTGTCTTTAGGTTCACTGACCAGTGACATTTTTATTTCAAAAATTGAGACTATCCGCTTCAGAATTTACATTTAGGTCTTTTCACATTTTCCATTTCTTTATACATTTGCTTTTTCCTCTTAAAGTTTTGAATGTTAGGTTGGGAATATTGATATACACTGGCACTCCTAGTCCTTACTGAATACCTTTACTAATGGAGTTCAAGGTCATTTTCAGCTACATAGTATGCCTAGTGCATGCTGCTAACTCAAAAGAGAAGCAAGAAGTCTACACCGAAAGTAAGTTTAACACAGACAGACCTACACCAAAGGCTACTTGGAACCAGCTGAGTGTTCTTAAGTTCTTGGCTTGCTCAAGTTAATTAACAATAAATTAAAACCTGAAAGAAAAATCACTAGAGAATTAGGATGCCAAAACTAAAGTAACTAAGGCACAAATGAAAATCATTAGCTAAAATCCTTAGCAGAAAAACGGGAAAATGCCATTATTCAGAACAAAATAGCAAACAGAATTTGACTCAAAAATCATAGATTTTCTGGAGTTAGCTGACAAGAGTGCTGTGTATCTATTTTAATTGTGTCCAGTATCAGTTTTTGTTTGCTTTTGTTTTGTTTTGAGAAGAAATTTTATATATCCTAGACTGGCCTCAATCATAGCCTGTAGCCAAAGGTAGTCTTGAACAACTAATCCTCCTGCCTCCACTCCAGTACTAGGATTACTATGTAAAAACATAAAGAAAACAATGCTAAAATTTATGATAGTCTTCTTTCTTCCCCTCTGAGTATGGGCTATTTGTTCCATTCTTATCACAGGCCATGTAAAGTCTTCTAGAAGAAATTATGGGTACTATGGTTGCCTTTTCACCCACTGCTTTCCCTTTTCCCAGGATTCCTCCCTGGGAAAGTGTTTCTGTTGGGCCACTTGGATATCTAACAGCACGTTACTTAGATTAAACTATTGATTTGTGTCAGGCTCTTTCCACCTAGGTTCACTAAATGGCGTGAAAGAAAATTTCTCATAAAATCCCAATAACAAGTAAAAAATTATACAGCTAAGAAACTTGCCTAAAATTTAGCAAACAGTATGACACAAAACTTTATAAAATACAAAAGAATTATTAAATCATAAGCAGTGTGCATGCTTGCTTTTCCAACAAATTAACAATCTTAATAAATTTCATATTAGAAAGAAAATTGAACATCAATGGGAAAATTATTATCTAGTCATCCTTCAACAGCTGTCTGGCAAGAATTTTCCTCTGATTTTTTTTACTTAAATAATTTCAACTAAATACAACATAATTGTAGCAGCCAAGGTAGAAATATTCACACAGAGATGTCAAATGGGTTTAATGAGATACATTTATAATTCATCAACTTGTCCTCATATAGCCATGAAAAACAATGGCTGTTTTCATACTTCATTTGGTCGCTACTCTTTCCTGTTGATGCCATTTCCCCCCTTATGCTATTGAGTAGAAATGTCTTTAAATTTTATTATAATTTTCAATCAAAGTAAACACAGATTAAGTGGCACAAATGCATTTTATTAATGGTTATTCATGATATATTTATGATTGTTGAGCCATTTAAAATAATGTGAAACCAAATGTTTTATGCAACATGTAGTTTGAATAGTTTTACTATTTGAATGCACAAATGGGGATGTAAATCTGGCATAAGGCAAAACAAAACAAAAACAGCAAGGAATTAGCCAAAGTTAAATGAGAAAATAACATATTACACACATTTTTTTTCATAAAAGAGACATCTTTCTCTAATCATCTATCAGTGGGAAGTCATAGTCCAACGCTGGAAACCTAGTTACTGTGGCTCAAAATTAAAGCTTGAAATTCTACTTTAACATTGATTTCATACTCTTATTTTCTTTTCTGTTTATAAAATAGCTATATGTTTTTGAAAAGTAAAAACAATTCAGAACAAAATTTATACTTGCTACCAGTGCTCCTTAATAATATTTTTGCATATTTTCTTATCCACCCCCTTTACTTTTAGTATGGAAAATACAAAACATACACTAACACTAAAGCAAGAACACAATGAATGCTCATAATCTTTATCATTTAGTTTCAACAGTGTTCAACTTTGATATTTCTCTGCTTATCTCCCTCAAATCCCACTGGATTATTTAAAGCCATTTCACTCCATGATGTGTTTAGTTGTGGGTGATTCTGTTTTTATTACTAAGAGATAAAATGCTTTTTTCATTTTGATTTAGTCTATAGTAGCTATTTGGATTTTTTTGTTACAGTAGTGTGGATGAACCGTGTGTGTGTGTGTGTGTGTGTGTGTGTGTGTGTGTGTGTGTGAACACAGTCTAAACACAGGAAATGCACATTGTGAAAAGCCTTGCTTCCACTCAATTCCCCATTGCCCCTTCCCCCCACTTGACTGCCATTCCTTTCCATGTGAGGAGATGCTTTCATTAGTTTATGGCTTCATCAATTATGTGTTGGGAAATGTAGCTGGAAGTTTTCTTCTTTGTGAAACAAACACACAGCATGTTCTTTGATCTATCATTTTACTTGTTTAAAAACACTATCTTGGATAAATGGATTAGCAGTGTATGGATATCTTCATTTCACCTCTGCAGTTCTTACACTGTTTGGATTTATGATTTATTCTTCTGCTTCCCATTGGTGAATACTTGCCTCATTTGCAGTCTTTTGCTCCTGTGTGTAGTGTTTCATAGAAGATACTTGTGATTGCATTATTTTATACATTTGCCAGTTTTACTTTGGGATACATGTCTAGAAGTGGAATCACTCAATTAAATTGTGATTCACATGAAAATATCTTAGACAATGCCACTGCCATATTTTCTTCTCTCAGCTGGTGTTTCTTATGAGAGTTATGGTTTTTCTACAGTTCACCAGCAACTATAATAACTGTTCGGGTTTTTGTCAATTTAATATTTAAAAAATTACTATGCAATTGTACTAATTTGTGGGTTTTTTTCCTCACAAAAGGTTCATTATACTTGAAGAGAAACTATAAGCCATAAGATCTTTTATAAGTAGTCATATATGTACAATCATCCCACATGCTCAGAAAAAATTATGGAAGAAGGTCCAAAAATATCATAAAATCCAGAGAATGGGAAAGAGTGGTATAAAATACTGTCTCTTCTGGGTATGATGTAGCTGTTGCACTGATGAAATTGCAGAAGCTATAGTTACCTGCTTGATATTGAATAAGAGTATGTCTACTTACATTCCATCATGAATGAGGAGGAACTCATGAGATTCTACTTCTGGCTGAGGAACTATAGACAGGTAATGGCTACTAGTCAATACGTAGCCATATTCTGAAGTAGAAAATCCTGGTTTCTCTAGAGATTCAATTATGTCATTTGATGTTTTTCTGGAAACTGTCTTATGAGAGGGTCTTTTACTGAAGCAGACACATGGGGAAGATGTTTAGCCAAGAACAGACATTTGGTGTTTTTCTGGAAGCTGTTTGAAGAAGAAAAGGTATGTGATGTTTGGTAGACTGGATTCTTGAGAATACAGATGATGTTTGGAGAGCACATAACTATAACCCAACAGACAGTAGACAATGCTCTGTGGTATTGGTTTGCCTTGTTACTCTTTGCTGATCATTGTTTGTCATGAGTTCATAGAGAGAAACACACTAACAAATTTCTGGTGGTGTTCTGGTGGCCTCTTGCTGCTTCCAAGGACTAGATGATTAGCAGAGACTTGCTGTTTCTTCTGGATTGAACTGTCATTGCTGAATCATGATTGGTGTTTGGGGGTAGATGGATTTGCATGAAGTGAACTGCTGCTATCCTGATAATATTATTCAGTGATGTAATCACTGGCATGTTGATCTTTCACAAATAAATAAAGGAGCATGCAGGCAACCCTAATTAAATTCACTGGGACACACACACTCATACTCACACATGCACACCACGTGCACACACACACACACACACACACACACACTCACACTCACACATGCACACCACGCACACACACACACACTCACACATGCACACCACACACACACACACACACTCACACTCACACATGCACACCGCGCACACACACACACACACTCACACATGCACATCACACACACACACACACTCACACTCACACATGCACACCACATGCACACACACACTCACACTCACACATGCACACCATGTGCACACACACACACACACACTCACACATGCACACCGCGCACACACACACACACTCACACATGCACATCACACACACACACACTCACACTCACACATGCACACCACGTGCACACACACACTCACACTCACACATGCACACCATGCACACACACATAAACACACACACACACTCACACATGTACACCATGCACACACACATACACACACACTCACACTCACACATGCACACAATGCACACACACTCACACTCACACATGCACACCATGCACACACACACACTCACACATGCACACCATGCACACACTCACACACACACACACTCACACTCACACATGCACACCATGCACACACACTCACACACACACACACACACACACACACACACACACACACACACACACGGTATAGGTATAGGAAGAATTTTCTGGGAAGGAGGAGTTTCAGTAGAAGTGGGACGAAGAAAGAAGACAAGGGAGGATGAGACTGAATATGATCAGTGTACATAGCTTGTATTACAAAAATGTAAAAGAATAAAAAGAATCCACCTAACCCAATGGCTCATATTTATGTCATTACTTGTATGGAGTTATGTAGTAAGTGATCTTTTATTTATAGGACTTTTGCCCATGTTTTGTGAGATTTGTTTTTGTGGCAAGTATACAAATATTTAGTTCTCACTTCTCAATAGCATTTCAATTTATGACAGAGTCATAATGTACTCTATTTTGGATAACAGCATAATGCATCTAGTCTTTGTGTGCTGAAAGCTACCACTGTGAATATATTTTATTTTTTTCTATAGCATGTACATTTATACAATTAAAGGTTTTTAGACAAACATGATTCAAGATCATAGTACACAAAATTAAAAAAAAAGTGTAGAATCAAAATTAGGATAGTTAAGGTTTTTTAATTATAAAAGCTTTATTTTAAACACTGTATATGAATAAATGTAAAAATGATGAATAAAATATCTATATAATCTGAATTTAAATGCACAATAAAATTTTAGAACTGAACAAATACTATCTCACTATTTAGGAAATCTAATGGGTTTACCAGCTTCCTAGACAACACGAAAGAGATTTTATTGAAGAATGTGGGTAAAAAGGCTCATGGAACAAGGCATAAAAGAAAAACAGAGGGTGGGTTGGAATGCTGCGAAATGTTATCTTCTGGACATGTCATGGCTATTGCACACCAAACTCATACCAGCTGTGTTTATGTACACAAGACATGTATAACACCAAGCCATTTAAGTTTCTTCATGGTTAGGAGACTGACTAACAAAGCCTTGCAGTTTGCTAAGTTATTGGCAGTTGATGGCCCCATACCCACACACATACATGTAGCACTTATTGGATTAAGTTAGCTACTTAATGTTTAAAAAGGGACATGAAGTTGTGCTAGATATGTTGAGGGAGTCTGGGAGCAAGACATAATCAAGATATAATATATATATATATATATATATATATATTAAAAAATTTAATAGGTAAAATATTATTTAGAAATACTGTGGGTTAGCTAATTGATGTAGACTAAAGAGCAGACAAAAGAGCTAAAGCAGATACATTGGACTTAAATTAGTCACAGACAATCATGGGAGCCAGTTATTCTTAAATTCAAACATTTGTTTTAGTCAAAGTTGTGAAGAAATAGAGAGAAAAAGAGAGAGAGAGAGAAATAGAGAGACAGAGACAAGAGACAGAGGGAGACAAAGAGATAGAGAGACAGAGGGACAGAACAGAGATACAGAAACAGAAATAGACAGAGAGATAACTTAGAATGGCATAGGACACTCAAATCCCATCCCTAGTGACGTACCTCCTTGAACAGGGTTATACTTTCTAATCCTTCCCAAAGAGTTCCACCAACTGGGACCAAAGATTCAAACATGAGTAGATGGGTGGGGAAAGGGCATGTTCACTCAAAGTATCACAATTGGTGTGTGAACATTTCTTCAAAACTCTGTTTCCAGTTTTGTTGGATATATGCTGAGACGTGGTTGTACTACAGTAGTTGTAAGGTTTTGAGAAGCCTGCTTTTACATGCCAATTTCTGTTATGGTTTCACCTTTTTGCTGCTCTATCAGCACTATACAGAAGTATCAGTTTCTCTACAGAAAATGATGTGTCTTCTTCCCTATGCATTTTTGTTGCTGTTTTTAATACATAGAAGATAGAAGCCATTATAGTGACTGTGGAATGTTGACATAGTTTTTAAGACTATGACATTTAGAGGAGACAGTGTGATATTGACACAAAGAAAGACAGATTGATCAACAGTCTCTCATGAGATCTTGGGGACACATCATCAATAAAGAAAGCTCAGCTCCCTGGAAAAGGGGATAATTGGACAATATGAAAGTGGTTCTCCTCATTAACTATGCTTTAGTCATCAATTGAGAATGAGCATGAGAATGAATCCTTAAACTCTATTTATCCAAGACACAAAATATTATCATTTTTTATGGATTAAAGACCTATATGTGAAAAGATTAGAATGCACAAAGGAATAATTTTTGTTATAATTTTGATATAAATGTAGGCCGAAATTCCACAAATAATAAATAAAAATATGCATTTTCTTGTATTAAAATAAGAAAACATTAAGAACATATTGTGATAGTCATGCTTCAAATCCCAGTATGATACTATTTACAAATAGGTTTAAATGTAGTAAAAGTGATGGAGAAGAAACTTGGCAAATTCCTTTCTCACCTTCAGTAGTTACATGGAAATAAAATATACAAGCTCAGCCTAATACTACTACATTGTCCATAATAAGTAAAATCAGAGAAGGTAGAGAAACAGAAAATGAGTGTCTCACTCTTGTCAAATTCTTCCAAGGTGGTATCTACTGTTGGATCAATATTCACCACATCACATTTAGTTGTCAGGTGTTATCCTTAAGTAGAAAAAACTGGGACCCCTCCTCTACCTCTTTTGACAGTGTATTAATTTTCTAAAGATATCTTAACAAATAGCCAGAGTCTGGGTGGCTTAAAATAACAGAAGTTCATTTCCTCAGTTTTGAAGACCTTTATATTCTACCTGTGAGGATATCAGTGTTGGATTTAGAGTGTAACTAAAATGTGCAAAATACACACATCTTGAGATGCCTGACCTATTTACATTTGGAAAGACTATTTCCACAGACACTTGTGTTAGGTATTAGACACAATCTTCTCTGGAAAGAATATCAGCCTGCTACAGACACTAACAATTTTTTTTTTATAATCAACTAGTTGTTTTGTATATCTAGTGACATTTCTGGATTGTCTTTGAATCTGTGCTCCTAGAATCTTGAGAAATACACTGACAGTTTGGGTTAGAAGGTTTGTTCTTATTTCATATTTGGAAGGCTTCAACAAGCAGAAATATATCCCATTATTATTTGATTTCTTTCTTTGTAAAGACAAGGGGCCAACTTTGTCACTCAGATTCTTTATAAGTTAGAAAGGATTACATTTCTGTGTAGTAGAGGTAGGTTTCTGTAACATTTGGGGTGTGAGGGAGTCTGCGATCTGTGGAATCTAGAGATAAGGCCAGGATGAAGTAGCTAAGGGTTATATTCCAGTACTTCCAATCCCAAACTCTTCAGAACAGTTAGTGCTTTTACTGTGTGCACTTAAGTGCTAAGAAAGGTTAAAACATGCTTGCTGTATTATGAAATTGTTTACAGGTATAACATGACTAGAAAAAGAAAATAGTAAATTACTGAGTTATTTTGACTTCTTGGTTCATTTGCTTTTAATAATAAAACCCACTGGTTTTATTTAGATTTCCCAGGTTTAGGGTCGTGTATGAATGGTATGGTAGTGGTGGTGGAGATGGTGGTGGTAGTGGTAGTGGTGGTGGTGGTGGAGGTGGTGGTGGTGGTAGTGGTATGTGTGTGTGTGTGTGTGTGTGTTTAGCACTATATATTACTGTAACATTTCATTACCATATTATAGCAAAAAGGTAGTTCTACCATACAGAATGTCCTGTTTCTTTTTCTGGCAGCTCTTGTTCCTTCAGATATTTTTTGTACAATTCACCTAAAGGGAGCTGAAATGAGAAACATTTACTTTGGATTTAAAATACACATTTACATAGTTTCAGTCCCATCTCTGCAAACTTAGGTTATTACAGCACTCATCTGAGTGTAGAAAATTTTCTAGAAATACTCCCATGGAAGTCACTTGCAGAGTGACAAAATATGCATGGTAGTAGAAAAAAAGAAATACTTGCACATGCCAGTGGCAGTGTATGTAAGTGCAGTTGCCTACAAACCCTAAAAATAGATCCAGTTACTCTGGATCCTGCTCTTATGTTTATATCCACTGAAGTTTAAAATGATATATTAAGGTAATGTCTGCATCCCTGTATTAATTTCAGCATTTCTAATAGTGGCAAAGGTAAGGGAATGGTCTGTTTTTATCAATACATAAGTAAATAAATGGAATGTGCTGCAAGTGTTTTCCAAGTAGATTAAACATGTAATATATATATACACACATAGATATATAATATACTATATACATTATATATGTATATACATATATATTCATACACATATATATATATAACATTATATATATATGTAACATATATATATATGTAACATTAACAGCCATTAAAGGAAGGAAGCTCTGTATTTGTAACAGTATGGGTGAACTTTTAAAACATGACTGGAATTAAGCTGGGTGCAGAAGGCACATGCTGCATTGTTTTACTTCTCTGTGGAATCTTTAAAAATTTATGAAGAAAGAAGGGAGGTCATCATGAAGGGGGGTAAGGACAGGAAGTCAATGAATACAAATTTGTGTTTGTAAAATAGAAGGGTTCTAGAGACTTTATATTTAGCAAGGTGACTGTAGTTTAAAAATGTATTGCGTAATGTAAATTTGTTGAGAGAGTAGATAAGACATTTTCATCACATACAAACACAGAAACACACCATAGGAACATCAAGATGAGATGATATACTTGGGTTGGGTGTTTTTAATCACTTTGAGATGTGCATGAATGGCAAACATCATGTTGTGTAGTTTGAATGAATGTATTCTGGTTAACTGTACCTCAGCAAAGCTGGAAGAAAGTAGCTAAAGAAGATCCAGAGTTTTTTTTTTTTTTTATCACAATGTGACATGTGTTTGGCACCTGGGTCAGAAACATATGGGTAATATGTCTGACAATGAGAAAATTGCTAAAGCTTGCTACATGAATCAAGTGACAGTTGATAGATGAACCTATTCATTCTTGCCACAGAAATCTAAAGCCAAGAAGAGTGCAAACTTATACAAGGCATTGATAAAACCATACAGCTCAACTTAACTTGCAAACATAATTTAGAACATTTATCTAAAACTGAGACAAGAAAAATCTTACCTCATTTGAACATAGTATGTAGATAATTTCTTTTTATAGATTTAACTATTCACGTATGGGGAGGAAATTGATACCAAGATCTAGAACTGTGAATGTATATTGTAATGACAAATAATAAGAATGGAAAAAGTCTTTTCTTAAAAGTAAATAACAACAAAATGATTAGATTATACTGGAAAAATGAATTTATTCCCAAGAGAGTGTATATTTCCAAGTAGGAAATGCATTCTTAATTTGATACTCAAATTAACAAAGAGAGAAGAGTGAATCATATTCACATGGAGAGTTAGATTTCCTGCCAATGTCACACGAAAAAATCAAGGTTGAATTGGTGCCTGCATGGAGCATTCACTCTATGTTTGACTCTCTTTGGTGTGAAATGGTACTCTGCAGGCTACAGAAAGAGAAACCTGAACACCAAACCAGCCACAAAACTCTCGACCTATAATCAGTACTGCCTGCAAGATGTGCTGACATGGAAGTTGTGGGAATGGCCAATCAATGTTTGGTTTAACTTGAGGACCACCACATGAGAGGGATTCCATCCCCTTTACTGCCTGGATGTTCAGGAACTGGATACTGGAGAGCCTAGAGATCAATGGTTGAACCAAACATGCCTAGCAAAAAATTAAAGAAAAAGGAGAAAGTGGAGGAGGAAGAGGAAGAAGGAGAAGAAATGATTCCTAATAATATTCCGCTATACTTATAGATCATTGTCTTGTCCACTCACCATCAAAGAATTTCTTCTACAGCAGATGGGAACTTGTACAGAGACCCACAGACAGACATATGGAAAGAGAGTCTAAATTGGAGGTCTCCATTGGGTCCCTCCCTTCAGAGATAAAGAATCTTGTGGAAGAGGAGGAAGGACTGTAGAAGTCAGAAACAATGGACACCAGAAGAACATTGTCCATCAAATCTACTAAACATGTCTCACAGAGACTAGAACAGTGATTATGGGGCCTACACAGGTTGGCCCCAGGTCCTCAGCATGAATATCATTGCTGTTAACTTGGTGCTCTTTTGAGATTCCTAACTGTGGGGATGAGTGTATCTCTGACTCTTTGGCTTGCTGTTGGGACTCTTTTCTCTTTTCTTTTGATTGGATATTTTCATTTCAAATGTTTTCACCTTTCCCCCTCCACTCAGAAACTCCCTTTCTCATCTCCTCTCCCTCTTTCTCTATGAGAGTGCTCCGCCAACCACTCACACACTCCCTTCTTCCTGCCCTGGCATTCCCCTACACTGGGGCATCGAATACCTTCAGGCCCAAAGGCCTCTCCTCCCACTGATGCCAAGGACATGCTCTGCCTTGGCCACAGTGCAGCTAGAGCCATGGGTACCTCCATATGTACCCTTTGGTTGGTGATCCAGTCCTTGGTAGCTCTGGGGGGAGGGGGTCTGGCCTGTTAACACTGTTGCTCCCTCTACGGGGCTGCAACCCCCCTCAGCTCCTCCAGTCCCTTTTTCAGCTTTATCAGGAACCCCTGCTCTCAGGTTGGCTGCGAGCATCTGCCTCTGTATTTGTAAGGCTCTGGCAGAGCCTCTCAGGAGACAGTTGTATCAGGCTCCTGTTGGCAAGCACTTCCAGGCATCCACAATAGCGTCCAGGTTTGATGATATATGTGGGATGGGTCCCCAGGTGAGCCAATCTCTGGATGGCCTTTCCTTCAGTCTCTGCTCCATACTTTGTCTCCATATTTCTTCTTGTGAGTATTTTGCTCCTCCTTCTAAGAAGCACTGAAGCATCCACAATTTGGTTTTCCTTCCTCTTGGACTTCATAAGGTTGGTCTGTGAAATGAATTTTGGGAATTCCAAACTTTTGGGCTAATATCCACTTATCAGTGAGTACATACCGCGTGTGTTCTTTTGTGACTGAGTTACCTCACTCAGGATGATATTTTCAAGTTCAATCCATTTGCCTGTGAATTTGGGACTGTTTTCTTTTTATTGGGTTTCCTTGTTCTGCCTCTATATAAGGGCTTTTGCTGAATCTTAGTGTAACATGCTTTGTCTGGTTTGGCTGTGGTTCCTTGGAGGCCTAATCTTTTCTGAAGAGAAAATTGAAGGGGAGTGGATCTGGGAGAAAGAGGAGGTAGGGACACTAGGAAGAGTGGAGGGGAATCTGTGGTATGTAATATATAAGAGAAGAATCTATTTTCAAATTTAAAAAAAAAAGAAAGAAAAATAAACCACTGTGAAAATTTCTATTAGTAGAAGTTCAGAATTACTTAGGACTACTTGTTGATTAAGAGATTATTAAAAACCAAAATTCTATTCTTCTTTTTTAATATTTTTATTTGTTTAACTTTGCAACTTCTCTTTCGTTTCTCCAAACCCTGTCACGTACCTTTTCTTGCTCTCTAGAAAATTATTTGCGTCTTTTTCATTAATTGTTGTTCCATGCATATATGTATATGTTTATACATATATTTTCCTAAATACAGCATGGTAGGTTTTATGTTACTTGTATGTATGTTTTCAGGGCTGACTACCTGATATTAAGGAGCTAATTGATGTGCTCTTCCCCAAGGAAGACTATTTTTCCCAGTTTCAGCATTCCTTAGTTGCCTAGTTGTCATTCTTTGTGTAGGGTTAGGCCTTGTCATCTTTCCTGCTCTACTTTGACATGTCTATTTTTGTTGTCTTTATTCAGCACACATTTAGGCAGTCAAGTTGGTGAGATTTTATGGGTGTAGCTTCTGACTTTAACAGGACATACAATTTCCCATTAAATCCGTTGCTTATTTAGCTTTTACAATCTTTTTTTCCTCTTCTTCCCTATGTTCCCTGAACCTTAAGTGCAATAGTTGTTTTCTAGATGTATCCATTGGCATTACGACTCACAATTTCATTTGGATTGGTTGTAGTTTTCTAGAATAGTCTCTATCTGAGTAAAAGAGACATATCCTTGACTATATTTATCCATAGGCATGGGGACAAATTTTTAGAACATAGACTTTATGCTACTTGATAAGTTAGTGGGTGCAGGAAAGCATAATGAAGTAACCCCAAGGGTGTAGTAGAGGCACATATATGTTGGTAGTTATGAACAGCTCTCTAATTGGACATATGACAAAAATTAACAAGTAAAACAACATGCCTGGTAGTGGAAACCTAACCCAGTATCCAAAACTAGGGAAGTCATGGATCTACTCATTGTTTTCTACTTCTGGAAGCTTGCATAGTATACTTTGGTAGACAGGAAACCTAGTGTTCAGGTAGGAGACATTCATTTTGTTCCAGCTTAGGGGCCTCAGGGCTCTGGGTATGGAGTTTTTGGTATTTTCAACAACAGAGACATACTTTTTATCTCTGAAGGGCAAGCAATGGCAGTAACAATAGCCTGCAATGTTTTAGGAATCTGTAGGACAACCTTAAGCGACAACTCAAATGAGGGCATCTCATATCTAATGGTGGGTTTTTCTTATATGGTGTTTAGCTCTTGAACAAAGCATTGTCAGCCAAGATGAGAACATTTTCATTTATGCTATATATAAGTATGTATACACAGACTTATGTGTATTATAGTATCTTTAGGTAGATAGTTAATAGATTCCTTATGGCATTTTTAGACATCCTTAGTGTTTCATCCTTCCTCTCCCTTCAGTATTTATTTCCCTCTTCTGTCCCTCATTAGAGTCTTCCCTTTCCCGTTTCCATGATAAGATTCCTTGTACCCTTTTATACTCTTCTCTGTTTCCCTCCTACCTTTCTACCCTAGCAATGGTCTCCTTTTATTCTTTTGGCTTTTGAAGCTACTACAGGTTATGTTCTCACACGTGAAGACTTGGAATGTGAAACCAATGAGAGAGAACATGCACCATTTGTCTTTTGAATTCTTGTTTACCTCACTCAGTATTTCACCAACATTCTTAGAACTTATTCATGAAAATTGACAGAAACTTCCCCAAAGGTGAAGTGACTAAAATGTTATTAAAATTTCACAATGCTATAAGAAATAAAAGCACCAATATTATAAACATAAATTTCTCCTAGGCTATACAGCAAAAATCTGGTTTATTTTTATATTCAATTTAGAGAAAATATATAAAATGACATTGTCCTATAAAAAGATATAAAATGGATGGAGAAAAGAGAATGGGGAAATTATGGAATTGTATAATAATCTTAAAAATTAAAATAAGCATTTCAAACGAATAAAAACTCAATTAGTAAAAGGAAAAATTGTACTAGATATTAGACATTACAGAATGGAATCAATTAAACATTGTATAACATATTTAATTTCCCATCTTTTAAAAGTGTGTAATATACTGTGACTTCCTTTCTGGATATAAATAACTCCTTCATCCATATGTTATTTAGAGGGTATGAAGAATCCCCTCATAGGATTGTTGTAGAAACTTTAGCAAGGAAAGCATAGGTTGAGGAAGCCATTCACTCTGGGTGTGCTCTTAGGGAATGCATCTTTTCTCTATGCTTCCTGTCGTCCATGATGTGATAAGCTACAGCCCCTGCCACAATGAAATTCTACCCAAACACATGGAATCCTTTGACCATGGACTTACTACCATGAATCAAACATTTGCCTTTCCTTCTTTAAGATATTTGATGAGGTGTTTTGATCACAGGCATGGAAAAGTAACTGGTATGGCATCCAAACCAGATTTCATAAAATGAACTCAGAATGTTACCTGGTATAGCTCAGGCAATAATACCACTTCTATAGCACCCTGCCTCTCTCTCTCTCTCTCCTATCACTTGAAATAGGACCAACTCTCAGCCACTATTGTAACCTTTTAGATTTCTATACCATGGAGATGCTTGTCCTATTTTAGGGGTAGTGCTATGACTTTTTAATTTTCTCAGATCTTATTTAAAATGGCTGAGTGTCTTGAATAAATATGACAATATGAGTGACAAATCAGATTTGGCCAGCAATATTGGGTCAACATTTCTGTGTCAAATTTCATTGGTCCATCATGTTAGAAGACGTGGCTTTCAAATGCAACCATGAATCTGAATTCCATCTGACTTAGATTTACTTTAATAAAGATATTTCAGTCATAAACAAAGCTCCACAGACTCCTTGGATTCCACATTTTCTCATGCTCTACATCTTTGGAGATGTGTGATATCAGAACACCATGTGTCTTGATCCGCCAAGGGGACATCTCTCATTCTCTTGGGTATATGCTCTAGCTCATCACAAATTTCTTTTGTTAATAATCAATCACAAAATCTTAAAGAATGATAAATAATACTAAGATTTGGTACAAAAATGGACAAAGAGACCTTTAAATATTGATAAAATGGAGGCACTGAATTATTCAAGATATGAATTAACAGATTCAAGAAAAGGGCAAATTAAAGATGTTAGCTCATTAGGAAAGGATGCCAGGCTAGGTATGTCCAAAGTTTAAAGACTCTTGATGCTTTATAATTTAGAGCCATTTTAAATGAATAAGTATAAAACCATGAATGATGTTTATTACAGGAAATAGGTTTTCTCAAATATCTTTTTGTTGTCATTAGAAATATGTAGTTTGTTAGTTTGTTGATAGACCTTGAGTATCTTAGAGTCTATCACCCAAATATGTGGAAACTTTTTTTGACTCAATACTTTTTTCTTCTCTTGTCTTTATGCCTAATTTTTAGTATGATTAATTAATTGATTATGCTCTTTATTAAATACTTTTTTAATTTTAATTTTTTATTAGATGTTTTCTTTATTTACAATATCTATTTTCCCAGGTTATCCTCCAAAAGAAAAAAAGAAAATAAAAAAAACCTAAAACTAAAACTATCCCCTGTTCCCTCCCCCCTCCCCCTGCTCACTATCCTACCCCCTCCTGCTTACTGGCCCTGGCTTTCCCCTTCATATTAAATACTTTTAAAAGGTCACTCTACGATAGGCACATGTTGCAGATATTCAAGAATCCACTTCAAATAGCCTGTTGTGTCCATAGCATTTACTCAAACCATTTCCATAACTCTGCAAGGGTCTGTCCTGTTCTCTCTACTTGTAGAAGAAATGGAGGCAAAGAGTTGAAATACTTGTAATACAGTAAGGAGGCAGTACATCATAAGGCTTCATGAGAAGTCATGGGAATTTTCATCCACCCTCTAATAGAATCTGAGTTCCTGAGGCACACTCTTTCACCTCCCTGCAACCACTATTAAGATCATGAAATGTCCACCTCTCTCAAGGGGCTCACTGTTCACAGATTCCAGGTTTACTCATTCAGTTTCCAAGCCAATGCAGTGATAGAATGATGCTATGGGAAGAATGAAGAGCCATTTCTGTTAGCTCTACCTGAATTAGAGACTTGGAGCTAAAAGTAAAGTCTCATATTTTTGGTGAAATGACATCCCAACTCTTACTTGTCTTCTGCTAAAGTTATGTGTTCAGAGCAGTCAAGCTTCACATTCTAAAATGGTGACAGGAGAGGGTCTCTACACTCCAGCTTATTTTCCTAAGGCAGGAGCCCCACATATCTCTCCCTGCTGTGTATCGACAAGATGAGGATTGATTTTCTTCATTCAGTGGAAGGCACATGGCCACCAGCTGGGATAAGGATGCTTCACAGGGTGTGGGTGGGCATCTGTTGGGTGAGAACAACAACAAACACACTAATTTGAACTCTGAAAGAGAACGCTAGTTAGAAAGTTCCATTTGATAGCAATGACTAAAGGCCAAAATCAAATCCTTTCCATTTCTGGCTTTTACATTCTTCTTAGTCTTCTACTGTGACGTTCCCTAAGCCTCAAGCAGGGTGGTATGGGGATTATCTGGCATTCTATTTAGGCCTGGACACTCAGCAGTCGCTCATTCTTATGACTTTGATGAGTTACTAACTGAATTAGCTGCTGCTCTCTGAGGAAAGAAACTTCTTTCAGCAAGGTTGAGAGCAGCAGTCACCTTAGGCATAAACATAAGTATTTAGACATGTCTGAAAACATGTCTGTTTAGGAAAACAAAAATAGTATGTTTCTCGTTAGAGACTGTCACTTCCAAGCAATGGACTTTTGAGAAGATTTATGGAAGCAAGAATTAATTCTTTGATGTGGGATCTGTCCATAAGTCCAATACAAAAGCAGTTGATTACCTGGACAACCTTCATCTGCTATTGGAGCAGTCCATGTATCTTGCTTGGCAGGTGTATATTGCAGTATGTAGGGTCCAGTGCTGAGCAAGGTGGGTGATGACTTTTTCTCCCAGAGTGGTCTGTACAACATCTTTGGGGAATATAGAAGCTAGCCAATTCTAACTTAACTTCTGTGTCCCACAGTTGAAGCCTGTTCTATTTTCATCTTTGAATCTTACTTACTAGGTAGCTCTGCTGGATTACCAAAAACAATGGCAATTGTCTGTGTTGTTTTGGGGAACTCTGGGTTCACACTGACTAGTGGCTCATAGAGGGTATCCCATTCCTGGCACTAAGCATTACATCTAACAACTCTTGTCTTCTGAGGGAAACATTGACAATCCATGCAAGTACCTCCATTTTTAAAAATTATGTTTCAATGATTCTACAAAGTCATGGGCTTTTATCTGTAGTTATGTTTAATCTCCCTACCCTCACCTCTCCCCTTTCCTTCTGCCCTGATTCCCACTTAAACTTTTAATATCTGGTATTTCTCATCTTGATTGTCATATCACATGTTTTCCCATTCCCTATCCCTTATAATATCTTTCTGTCTTCTTCTGGGCCCTTTCTAATTTCCTGAATTCTAAATAAATATACTCCAAATTAAATCCACAAATATAAAAATTGAAGGTACAGTGTTTTTATTATCTGTCCTGATTTCTCTCACTTGTCATAATAGTTTCTAGCTCTATTCATTTATTTAAAATTTTTGTAATTTCATTTCCCCTCACAACTGAATAAAAATCCATAGTGTATATATACACAACATTTTCATTACCCACACATTGGTTGATGGGAATCTAGGCTGGTTCTATTTCTTAGCTATTGAAATAGAGCATGAATAGGCAGTATACCTATAGGAAGACCTGGGGTCCTTTGGAAGTATATAATTTGTTTTTTATTCTATCAACCTAACAGTTAGAAGCCTTCGGACATATTATTATTAGACTATAGCAAGTTTAACTGAATAGATTCTTTATTATAATAAGGCCATGAGCTTTGGAGAGCAAGTCTAGATAGTCATAGCTTGTAATGACATGTTTGGTGTTGAGTTGACAAGGGCTGGTTGCAGTGATTAATTTTGTGAACGTGATCAAGAAGTGTCCCACAAGCAAAGGCTCTGCTATACAGGGAAATCAAGGAGACTCCAGAGGAAAGAAAGTGAAGAAGACAGATGAAGCAGAGATGCCAGGAGGCTTTTAGTGGAAAAGACAATGTTTTTTAGCCAAAGCAGCTTTTAGCAGATAAAGTTTGTGGTATGCCTATTGGAGCAGTTATTTATTTATTTACTTATTTAATGTTTTTGAACAAGTGTATTTAAATAAAAAGGCACATATAATTTATTTTGGCATTGATCATTGTTATTTTCTTCTGAACATAGACAGTTGTCTTTATTCAAAGTAATATAAGTGACAAATAGTTCAGTAGGATAATAATGGCTTGAATATGTATGTCTTTCCTTCTGTCCTTGGCAGAAGCAAAATAGTATCGCTTATAGGTGACTGGATCAAATTCTTATTTCAAGTTTAGTATGTTAGAAACTCTTTTGTTTCACCAAGGTTTTTGAAAAATTTCTAGAACCCATTTTACTTATTAAATGAGGGATTATTTTGAACGCTAATTTAAGTGGTAAGACCTGTCCACAGTGGGTGGCATCATACCCTGGTAGGGGTATTGGATTATAAAAATGGAACAACATCCATTCATCACTCTTTGTTCTTGATTGTATAAGTTATGCCACCAGTGGCTTCAAGCACCTGCTGCCTTGCTTTATCTACTGTAATGACGTGGGCTTTTGAGATTTGAATCAAAAGCAACCTTTCTCTCTTAAGTTGCATTTTTACAGAGTATTTTATCACAGAAAAGGAAAAAGAAATTAAAGCAACGGATCAAATTTACTATATTTTTTGCATATAGTTATTTACTCTTCTTTTACTTTTAATCCTTTCAATATGTATCCTGGAGATTTGGAGGACCAAGCAGTCTCTGTAGGCTAGCTTTGGATGATAATTTTAGTGTGTTCACATCTGTTTGAAAGACAAATAGATGAAGGAGTCAAGTGAACCCAAGCGATGAGTGAAACTGTACCCCACTTTCTCATGGCCGACCTGAGGTTAAATACCTTTTGCAGGGAGGAGTGTCTGGGAAGGAGAGCTTAATTGGCTAAGCCCTTCAGGCCTTTAGATGCATCATTAAAATGGAGATCTGTCTTGAAGCTTTGTGATCTTTAGTCCTCTATCTGTGGAGGGGCTTGGGGTGTTGCCCTACATGACTGATAGCCACAGAATTATGAAGAGCTGTGGCCTTGTGTCAGGAGCCTGGTGTCTATGAGCGTGATAGGCAATGTCTTTTGTTCCTTGCAGTTATCTGCTGGGTCTCCGGAGTTTACACCTAGCTCAACCAGAAAACAGGCTGCTTTTCACGGTCCCACAGACCAAGTTCCTGCAACAAGGCCACATCTACTCCAACAAGGCCACACCTCCTGATAGTGCTACTCCATGGGACAAGCATATTCATACCATCACAGACAGGAAGTAAAAAGTATGAATGACTCTTGCTTGAGGTGTGAATCTCCCCTCCCATCATCTCATATCCAATTCTTGTGGAACAAAGTGTTTCTTAAGACATAATTACTTTTGGTTCAGGATGCTCCAGCATGTTGCCCAACCTTCATGAATAAATGCTGTCCTTGGAGGAAGGCTGGTCTGGTCTGTAAAGTTCTGCTATAGTGGGAACCCAAGATGACTCAAGTGGAAAAAAGAAGGCAAATACATAAATAAAGGCAGAGATGCCAGGATGTCTCATTCTGGTTTAAGTTGTCTGTGGGCACAGGTGAAGACAAGATGCTTTCCAGCCAAAGCAGCTTCTGTGTACCTGTTCATGTGTAATCGTGTGACAGAGCATGACAGTGCAAAGGTTCTTTCATCATGTAGTCATAGTCATGTATTCTTTTTTTCTTTTTCTTTTCTTTTTTTTTCTTTTTTCTTTTTCTGAGATAGTATTTCTCTGTGTAGTCCTGACTGTCCTGGAACTCACTTTGTAGACCAGGCTGGCCTCGAACTCAGAGATTCACCTGCCTCTGCCTCCCAAGTGTTGGGATTAAAGGCATGAGCCACTACTGCTTGGCTCCATCATATATTCTTGTTGAGGCTCTTTCTAGTTTAAGTAGAATTTGATATCCTTGATGGAGAATCCCATAGAAAAGTACCCAGCTTTATTATAGGAACCCAAATTCAAGATGATCTAGCTACCTTACTTTACTTTCTATTAAATGTCTTGCTTACCTGCTTATATGAAGCCGCATCCCTTCTCCCCTCCCCTTTCCCACTCCCACCCCATACCACCCACCCCTACCCTCCACCTCCCACCCCCACCTCTCTGTCTACCCCAGACTTTGCACTCAGCCACTGAGCAAGATTCCAGGATGTAAATTCTGCCTCAGTATTCTGTGCTCTGGACATTTGGTGCTATATTTAGGACCTGAATATCTGAGTATAGTCCCAGCTAGTTGGAAAATAGGGTTTCAATTAGCTGTAAACTCTGAGTAATCTTCTCTGGTGGACTCCTTGAAATCATTTTCTTCTGATAACCGTTTCTGATTGAGTTTTATTATTAAAAACTGATGTATTCTATAATTTTGATAAAAAATTTGAGCTTATTTCTATTTTACATTCAGTTTAGGGAAGTTTGTTAATTTTATTTATTTCTTCAAAATGCCTTCTAGGTTGGTTCTTGTTTTCTTATTCTGTATTCATATTCTCATTGGGCTTTATTTTTTCCTTTTTGCTAGTTTTGGATCTAGGTTGTTCCTATTTTGTTACTTCTTTAAATTGTAAATTCTATCAATTGGTAAGTTTTTTCTTTTTGATGTAATATTCTCTGGAGAACCAAATAACCCTATTAAAAATGGGGTACAGAGATAACAAAGAATTCTCAACTGATGAACACCTAATGGCTGAGAAGCACCTAAAGAACTGTTCAACATTCTTAGTCATCAGGGAAATGCAAATCAAAACAGCTCTGAGATTCCACCTCACACCAGTCAGATTGGCTAGGATAAAAGACTCAGGTGACAGCAGATGCTGGAGAGGTTGTGGAGAAAGAGGAACACTACTTCATTGCTGGTGGGATTGCAAACTGGTACAACCACTCTGGAAATCAGTGAGGCAGTTCCTCCGGAAATTGGACATAGTTCTACCAGAGGACCCAGCTATACCACTCCTGGGCATATACCCAGAAGATGCTCCATCATGTAATAAGGACACATACTCCCCCATGTTCATTGCAGCCTTATTTATAATAGCCAGAAACTGGAAACAACCCAGATGTCCCTCAACAGAGGAATGGATACAGAAACTGTGGTACATCTACACAATGGAGCACTACTCAGCTATTAAAAACAATGAATTTATGAAATTCTTAGGGAAATGGATGGATCTGGAGAGTATCATCCTGAGTGAGGTAACCCAATCACAAAAGATCACACATGGTATGCATTCTCTGATAAGTGGTTATTAGCCCAGAAATTTTGAATACAGGAAGAACAACCCACAAACCACAAGAAACTTAAGACCAAAAGGTGGACATTTCATTCCTTCTTAAAAGGGGGAACAAAATACCCACAGAAGGAGTTGCAGAGATTAACTATGGAGCAGAGACTGAAGGAAGGACAAGCCAGCCTAAATATAGCTATTTCCTGAGAGGCTCTGACAATACCTGACTAATACAGATGTAGAGGCTCACAGCCATTCATTGAACTGAGTACATGGTCCCAATGAAGGAGTTAGAGAAAGGTTCTATGGAGCTGAAGGGTTTGCAGCCCCTTAGGACAAACAACAATATGAACTAACTAGTACCCTCAGAGCTCCCAGGGACCCAACCACCAACCAAGGACTATACATGGTGGGACTGATTGTTCTAGCAGCATGTGTATAGTAGAGGATTGCAAATTCGATCATCAATAGGAGGAGAGGACCTCGGCCTTGTGAAGGTTCTGTGCCCCAGTGTAGGGGAATGCCAGGGCCAATAAGTGGGAGAGGGTGGGGTGGCAGGCATGGGGAGGGGGAGGCAAAAGGGATTTGTTCTTGTTGTTTTTGTTTGTTTGTTTATTTGTTTTTTGGAGGGGAAACTGGGAAAGGAGAAATTTACATGTAAATAAAGAAAATATCTAATAAAAATATGTCTTTGCATGTGTGTACGTTTATTTGCACACATGACTTCACTTGTCCTTGTATGCATGCTTCTGGAGGCTGGAAGTTAACTTCAAATATCTTCATAACTGTCTCCAACTTCATATTGAGGTAAAGGCCTAACTGAACTTGCAGATTAGTGAGATCAGCTAGTGGCGAGCCAGCCCCAGTGAGCCCCCAATCCGTGTCTCCTAGTACAAGTATCTGCTGCCATGCCTGGCATTTTACATGGAATCTTTCACAAACAAGGATATTTATGACATTCCTGAACAACTGCAATCCTCCTCCCTCAGCTTCCCAATTACTGAGATTATAGATGTGAGTTACCAGACACTGCTAGCAGTAAGCAACAGAACACAATGGGTACTTGTGGTGCGTAGCAGTAAAACTGGTATTGTGTGGCATGAATTTTTTTTAATGAAAAATGACACTATATATCTCATCTGTAAATGCAAAGGTCTGTCAAAATTGCTTATAGGAACAATGTTTGAATTCCTTTTCTGATTCAGCTTTGTTAAAATATAATAACATGTTATGATACACAGTAGGATACAGCATTGTATTGTAGGGGTCATGAAAAGGAGAAAGAGGAGTGAGGTAGACTTTTTACTGAAAACCCAGTGGTATCAATCTTCCCAACAACATGCTTGCAGGATAGGAGACAAACCTGTAGCTGTTCAAAGCTCCTACATTATGCAAATTGTGCCTTTGTGTGTTTCTTTGTCAAGGTACCACAAGAATGTCTTCTGGAACACTGAAAATAGATAAATAAATTTAAAATTAAGACTACTAGCACCAAGGAATCCTACATGGATATTGAAGAATGTGGGAAGAGTCATCCTGAGCTTTCACAGGGTCACAAGGAGAAAAAAAAAACAGGCTTTTACTATGGTACAGGACAATGGAGGGGTGTGTTCAGTGGCCACCATCCAAACAGCTGCTTTGAGTCTGGATTTGGAAACAAATAAACAAATAAAACAAGTAATTGTGTAATTTGGCTAAATGTGAAGATAAGAGAGTAATGGCATTGATAATATGCCATTTATCAATACCAATTCATCAAGAAAACTTTGTTACTTTGAGTTCCATGGTGAATGTTTTAGGAGTCAAATAAAACAGCAATGAATGTGCTGTTAGCTTGTAATGCCTCTAAGGTGTGCATGTGTGTATGTGTGTATATGTGTGTGTGTGTGTGTGTGTG